>PVHY01004716.1:22613-91017 GCA_004024945.1 Uropsilus gracilis
TATCTATCTATCTATCTATCTATCTATCTATCTATCTATCTATCATCTATCTATCTATCTATCTATCTATCTATCTATCTATCTATCTATCTATCTATCTATCTATCTATCTATCTATCTATCTATCTATCTATCTATCTATCTATCTATCTATCTATCTATCTATCTATCTATCTATCTATCTATCTATCTATCTATCATCTATCATCTATTTGTCTGTCTGTCTCTGCCTATCTGTTTTTCTATCTATTTGTCTATCGATTGATAAAGATAGCATAAATGGAACTGAAAGAGAGTATGCTAAGTGAAAAAAAAAAGCCCAAAATTCAAATACCATATAACTTCATGTAGCTTCAACCATATATGAACATAGTGAAACCAAAAAAAGGGTCAGATAAAACCAAACCAAAACAACCTCTAGAAATTTGAGTCTAAAATTCCAGCCATAGATGGAGGAGAAATGTGCAGAGCAAAGGGAGAAAGACAAGAGGTTGAGTGTATACTACTGGATAATATACAGCATTATAAATTAATGTACCAAAATGTTTTTTAAATAAAAAGAGATTAGCAAACAAAAAAGCAATACAAAAATTCAATGGAAAAAAACATTTTTAAATGTTAACAAAATTAGAAGAAAGGATAAAGGACTAAAACAAACAGAGTTAGAAATGAAAAAGGAAATATTATAGCAAATGCCACACAAGTGAACATAGGGTCACTAATGACTACTTATAAATACCTGTATGACAAAAATTGAACAAAATGGAAGAAATGGAAATTTTCCTTGTTTCATATAACCACACAAGATTGAGTCATGAAGAAACAAAAGGTCTGAACATATCTATAACAAAAAAAATTGAATCATTAATCAAAAACCACCCAAATACAAAAGTAAAGGACCAGAGGGTTCTCTGCTTAAAAAAGACCTAATACTCAACTTTTCCAAATTACTCCAAAAGATCAGAGGGGTGAAAGTACTCAAATATTTTATAAGCTCATCATTACCCCAACCCCCCAACCAGACAAGAACAGTATGACAGAGGAAAACTACAGACCAATAAAATACATGCAAAAGCAACAAAGAATTTACAAATGATTTTAACAGTATATTAAAAAGATCAAATGGGATTTATTTCAGGGATACAGGGATGACTTAACTTATACAAATTCATCAAAATGATACAACTCTCATAAAAAAAAACCCAACATATAATCATTCCAATAGCTGCAGAAAAAATCATTTCAGCAGTCTATAGTTTTGAAGGCAAAGTAAATGATTCTTCAGAATCCTGTCCATATGGAATTGTTGTCTCCTAATGCACTTTCATGTTTAATTTTAGAATATCTGTGGATCTTTATTTGTTATCCTTGGGAAAAAACTCAGGAAAAGTCTGCTACATGTAGAAATTTTCTGGTATTATTTTAGAAGTTTAATTTGTTAAAATAATTTGAATCAATAAGATAATGTATTTTTTTCTCTAAAAATTGTCTGCGAAGTCCCTAATACTCTGGATGATTTTATCAGTTGATAAAGGGTTTTTATATTTTTTGAGCAATTAGTTTTGAAAAAAACTTATACCCTTTTCTGACTGTAGATGCAACCCATACTCATCTCCAGGTTTTATGAAGTTTTTATGTTTTATGAAGTAATTCATAATTAAAATAATAAGGAAAACTCCTACATTGTAGATAGCAAAATAAATGAATTTATCAGCCCCACTTTCTCTTCAAAAAATTATGAAGTGTAAGGGCAGTGATTTTTTTGTTGCTATTTTAAATGTATTCAAAATCATTTTATAAATGGGCTTATTTTTTACTTTCTCTATTACTTATAAGATTAAAATGTTTTAATCCATGTAGAAATCAAAAGCATCTAATATATATATGTTTATAAACTTTTTCATTTTTATATATAAAGAAAATTATAAAGTGCACATAAGTGATAAAACAAACCATACTTAGAGATTTAATAAATGTAATTTTTAAATAAAAATGTATACATACACAGTCGGCATCACGAATGAGATAAAAAATAAAAGTACTTTGGTGGAAAGCTATAGAGGAGAGGAGACATTTAGTTGATAGTATTTTCTTCTTAGCATTTCTGCTACTATCCAAATCAAGAAAATTTATAGGAAAGCTAAAGAGAGATAATAATCTAAGATAATGAAGAAAGGTCATTCTGGTGAACATGTGATGGGTTTCCATCACCCAAAGCAATGAATCATCAAGAATGTGCAATGGAAAACGAAAAAATGTTATGTGACTGAGTTAGACAGTTGGGCAACAAATACTTCAAGCACTTTTATTTTGTAGACAAAGTTATTTTTAAGCCAAGGAAAGCATTCCAGATTCTTAATTAAGTCATTATATTAGCTATGTAATTATGATGTCCTAATTGTTAATATTTTTAAAAGACTAATGGCACTATTTAAATTGATATCACACCCTTTATTAAACTTTTAATATTACCTCTCATTTTGGCAAAAATTAAGAAGATTGATAATATACAAGAATGTGGAGACTGTCAAGAAGTATAGAACAAGCTGTACTGTTAGATATAGTTATGGGAGATGCAATAATGCACTGTTTTCTGTTTGCAACAAAATCAGTAACTGTCTATACTTTACAATAATCAAAAAGACATGTTCATGGTTTTTAAAAAATGTCAGATGAGTCACAACAATTTTGAAAGGAAAAGCACACGGGATTACAATGCCATGTAGGAGGGGTTACTGGGACACAGTTCCTTACCAGAGTCTCGAAAGAATGCACAAGGAATACAAAGAAACCTTTAAATCTTTTTATATCATTTTCATACATCTGAATCATTTAACATTTTTCTTGCTAAAGAAGATTATAAAAAATATGTGACCACCTGGCTTTCCAATCCTTTCTCTTCAACTTGGCTATGATAAATGTGGCAAACTTGCCTAGGAAAAATTTTTCTCTCCTTGAAGTGTGACTGTCAATATTGTTTTCAATGTTAAAACTGAAAGGCAATACTTTTTCTCTTTGTATTATATTGTGATAGTTTTAACCCTTACCAAACCAGAGACAAGTGGATTTTTTTGAGATATGTGTATAAAATAAGAAAGAAAAAGCAATCTACTTTATATAAAATAATGACAGAGCAATGGATTTAAAAATGCAGTATGGACACAATTGAATACTACTCAACCACAAAAATGTTGAAATCTTGCCATTTGTAACAACATGGAACTGGAAGAGATGGTGTTGGTGAAATAATTGAAGGAGAAAGGCAAACACTGAAGGATTTCATTTACAAGGACTACAGAGAAGGCAAACAATCAAGAACCCCCACAACATAAACCATAAAGGAACTAGCAAATTGTAATTAATAAATAATCCCCAAAATACAAATGTAGAATTAAGAACAAAGGTGGGAGAGACACAATGGACTAAAAGTACTATGGGTGCTTGAATTGTAGGCATGGGTGATACCACACATCTGATGAGATGTGAACCTATCCCTTAATCATATACACTGCCATAAACCAATGCAACCTCAAAAAACATGAAAAATATTCTCATTAAATATGAAAGAATTGATAAGTTCACATTTCACACTTTTTGTCTCCTAGATTTTATAATTTGATTAACAGATTTTGAAGTAAATTATAACCACCACTAAGGAATGCTGATATGCCAAATAACTTTATAAACACTGAGTATCATGTTCTATGAAGGCCATTTAAAGTAATCTTCACATTATGTCTGTATGCAATTGAAACTTAACTATAACCATTAAGTTGCAAAATAACATTATTTCTGCACAATATAAGATGGATTATCACTTCTTAACAATTGTAGGACTTCAGGAATAGTACCTAATCTCTTTAGAGATTAACTTTTTAGAGGGAAACCTCCATTATAATACTGGAAAATAATAGTTTCTAAGTCAAGTTTTGAGGCAAAAATTGAACAAGCCATTTTGAAGTAATCAGAATTGCTTCTGATATAAATCCAGCAAACAAATACTATTATTACTATAATTATTCTCATTTTCATGATCATCTATAAATAACAACATCAATATACCAAAATTTGAAAGTACAGATTATGAGATGTCTAGGACAAATAGACAAATGTGTAGTTCATGTAGCAAGTATAAAGAGAGTTAGAAGGATATAGGGATTTTGTGAATATTTTGAGAGGATGGCCCACTAAACTGCTTTAATTTTGCTATCATACCATGATCTAAGACTGGCCTTTTCACTTCTACTATCATGGCTATAATCAAGGCATATCAGATTTGAAAGGAGTGCAAGTTATTTAAATCTGTGATAGCTGATAAAAGTTTTGCTTTAACTCTGCTCTTTGATGGCAAGCTAAGGTTAAAATATTTGTATTTCTTTTCTTGACCCACATGCTTATGGGAGAAATATTAGAAAACAAGACAAGCAGAAAAAGATGAACCTTAACCTTGAAACTTCTATGTACATTTCTGCATTTCTCATGCTGTTTCTTGTACACACAGATGCATATATTTTATAAACAATATATTGTATTTCTTTTATTTTATTATGAAAAATTTCAAATATACATACAAATATTCTCCACAAATATATGGGACCCATACACTTCGACAATTACCAACATTTTTACATCTTAACTTATCCACTACTTCCACCACACCATCATCTCCACCACTGTAACTATCAATTTAGTATTTTAGGAGAGATATTAGATGATGAAAAATGATAGTATCTATTTCCAACCAATATGGACTTTTAAAATAAACATCATCCCTTATTTAGAAGTTTCTTTATAAATATTTTGACCTTCTGCTAGAAAGAACTTCAAGAATTTCCCCTATATCAAACTCCAAAGCATTACAATATAGAATCCATAAACTTCCATCTCTTCTTGCTTTATTACCTTGAAAATGATCTTACTTTTCAGCTAAAATCTGAAGTCATTTCAATAAGGAAAAGCCCCCATAGTCAATTCATTTCTTTTATTAAAGATATAAATAGTTATAATTTGCAATCATTTAAAAACTGGTTCAGTATGTAAATTACCAAGTTAGTAAATATGTTAGTTATCAGTCTCATGAATTATCAATACTAGTCATAACATAACATCCATTCACATCACTTTCAAAAAGGAATATTTTATGCAATGATCAGTATCACAAAATCCATTTCTTTGTATTTATGGATGAAAATCTTAGATCCAAAATTTCAGTATTGCTTGTTCCAGTATACTTGGAGTAACCACATCTAAGGCACTCTCTTCTGATAATCTCTACTAATCAATCATTTCAAAAAATATGGACTTTCAACAAATGAATTAGCAATGATTAAAGGAACTTTAGTTTATGGGGATATTTGCAAAAGGAAAAAAATAACAAAAAGAAACCAGGGATTTTGAATTAAGTGTATTTTAATATTTCTTTTAGCTCCAGGGTAGTAATATTTTTTTAAGGTAACATATTAAGGTAAAATTGCCTGAAGACTTTGGTGGATACTTACAGAATGATAATAGCTGATCATCACATTTGTCACTTTTGAATATATGTATAAAGAGGATTAAAAAATTCCTAAATCCACAGTTTCAAAATGTACAAAACTGTTAATTCCATTGCTCTGACCAAGGTGCTGAAACTGACCCATGCTGTTTTCAAGAAGCAAATAGTGTAAAATTTTTCCATTGTGTTTCTAGTTACATCTTAATGAAATAAATAACAGGGCATTAAATAATTCCAATGTCATATTTTCCCTAAAGTCAGGTTACTATACCAAAATCACATGTGAAGATTAGATAAAGTTTTGTTATAGTTCATTTAAAAATACTGAATAGCAGTAAAAAACACACTGACATTACTCATTTAGAAACTATAATATATTCATACACAACAGAAATGACAAGTGGGTACTTCAGTATATCAATTACAATTACTCTAATCTTGATGTCATTATCAAATAAGAACACAGTGAACTTTGAAGATGCGTTGTATTTTCTTACAGTATCATTGAATTTAGGCATCAAATTTATTCATAAGCCAAAGAGCTATTTCTGTCTTGATGTCTTTTCTCTCCCTGGCATGTTTCTTCTCTCAATTTCTGTTGAATTCATTCTTTCCTGTGAAGTCTTACCTCATTGTATACATGATTTGCTCTCTAACTGTCATTAAATACATCTGTCACATATGTCTTAAGGGAAACAAATCATTTCTATGTCTGATCAATCACCTACCATGTAAAAATATATTTACATCTCACTCACTCAGTAAGATTTATGTAGTAACTACCAAGTGCCAGAAAATGAATTGAGGGTAAAAATTAAAAATGAAATAATAATCATGGGGACAGGTCAAATAAAAATACACACTGTACACATGCTTGAAAATAGAAGATTCTAGAAGATAATAAAAATAATGATATGGAGAACTTGATAGAAGAAAACTTCTAACTTGTTAAAGGCAGTTCCAAAAAAATAGGAGTAAAAAGGATAAAGGAAGTTGTACTTAATCTGAACCCTGAGAATTGTTAAATTTTGATTAATGAAGACTGAAAGAACATTTGAGATGAGAAGAAAATCATTCTGGAAGGAATTTATGTGTATGAAGTAAAGTAATGGTAAATAGGTGGTAATAAACTATGAATGCCTCATTCAGAAAATATATATATATGGTTTAGAGTTATCCTTTAGAAAATAGTGGATTAAGACATATGAGAAAGAGAATTATGCAGTCATAATTATTTTGGATGATAATATAGCAGTAAATGGAGAATGAGGAAGAAGTAGAACAATTACAAGTTACATGGATACCTTTGTATTGGCAATAATAGAAATTCAGAAAAGAAAGTAATAAATTAATATTTTAATACAGTTAATATATTGAACAACCTTTAAAGAAATATTTGAATGGTCATTAATTGCAATTGTAATTTACAACAAACTAAAAAAATTATTTATCAGGGTGTTATAATACAAATTTATTACTTTATGAGTTGGTCTCTTAACAGGTGATATTACATTTACTCAGTTTAGGAGATAAAACCATCCGTGACACATTCTCTTTTTCTCTAGAAACTTGTATCCTAGTTGAGATGACTCAGATGAGGCATAATGATATTTTATATGTCATTATATTTATGCATCAATAAATAAAATATTGACAGGATTTAGCAATATATTGGGGAGGAGAGAAATATTTGATAAATCTGGTTGTCAGCTATAGTTTATGTGACCCTGCATCCTAAGTAAGTTTCTTTAGGAAACAAATTCTAACTTAGAGACTTGAATATAGGTGCTTTTTATAAGAGAGTTTCTAAAACAACACACAAATGAATATTTACATGTTTGGTATAAGAGAAAAATGAAATAGAGCTGTAACTAAAACAAAATCCTTAGCCAAACATATAGGGAATGCTATAGCTGATATGACCTGAAGCAGGGAGCTGAATGCCTTCACTTAGATGTAGGATTAATCTTAAGTGGGGCAGCTTTCTGTTCTTCAAGAGAATTATTGGAGAGCAGGGAAAATGAGTACCTTGATCCTGAAGGAGATTTTGGGTTGTGCATCATTCACAGCAGTCCTTAGTGTATTATTTCCTGAGATTTACTAATTTACTTGTCTCATCAGTAAATTAATCATAACTGGAAATAGTTCCTACAGTATTCCAGTTAAACTTTGATATTTGTCTTTTCCTGGAGAAATTTAGAAAAATTTTAAAAATATAATTCCCATGCAATTCACCTTGTACCAAAGCTCATTGCCTCATTTTTGATTTCCATTCTGAATTGATCAAAACATCTGACAGCAACTCTGCTTGTCTACATGACTTTTCTTGAATTACCTAGATTATCATCCTTGTGTGAATGAACCCTTCATCAAGTAACACCTGTGGCAGAATTACATTTATTGTCAGGTCCTGATACACATTCCCTTTAACAAGCCCATGATGTTCAAATATTAGTAACAACTTACATTTTGTATTCCACATTACTTAAAATGTCAGACTGCTCACATTTCCACACTGGATGGTCATCTGATTAAACAGCTCTAATTCTTTTGAGAGGGACTGAACTGTGTACATGGTGTGGTTTTCAAAGTTGTTCCTTAAAATAAGAAAAATAAAGTAAGAGAAGAGAAAACTAATGTTATTCCTCACACAGTCACCTCATGGTAACTCATATTTTCTTTAATAGATGGCTTAATCAATTACGAATTAATTATCAATTATTAATTAATCCATAGATTAATAATTAATCTGATTTGTGAACTGGCACAGATATGGAAACACTGCAAACATTTGGCATACTTTATTGGAGATACTATTTGCAACTTTGTTAGCTGACTGTATTTTTGCCATAGGAATTGTGTTATTTGAATCAGTTCCATGATTCTTGGACTGCACATGAGAATATATAGGTATCTTTATATATATAATTTTTAAAATAGATCATCATAATACCCACATATATATCCCAAGGTATGACATTAATTATACCAATAATAGCATAATAATAATAATTTGACCAAGGAATAGCAACAGGTTTAACCTAGGACAAAAGATGAGAGGGAGATAATTTCCAAACCTTTGATGTTTAAGTGACCCCAGTTATGCCTGAGTGAGAAGAATAAATTTACTTGCCAAGTAGGTCAGCAGACGACTAGTCCTATGAAAGGTCAGAACAATCTGGTCATGGATCAACTTTTCCAGCACTAGTTCATTACTTCCTACATTAGTTCATGAATATTGCTCATCATATTAAATCTGGACTATCTAACATGAAATAGTCTCAAGTTGCCAAAAATAAAGTAAGTGAAGGAAGTCAGAGAATTGCAATCAAGATTGGAACATTTTAGAGCCTAACTTACCAAAGTCAGTCTAGGGTATCATAAAGTTATATAATCATGAGAAGAAAAACAATAATGATTCTTTTAAATAAGAAATAAATAGCAAATGTTAAAGTTATTACTAATTTATAATCTCTTCTCAGAAAATTTAAGTTTTTTTCCCCTGATTATCAGTGTTTTGGAGGTACATAATCTTTCTCATACTATGCTCAAAATAATGTATTTTAATGAAATCTAGGTATTTAAATGTCTGTTTCTTATAATTTGGAAATTTATCATATTTAATGATGCAAGTTTTTGTCTTCTCCTTATGCCTTATCTCATCTCTACATTTAGAGGAAGTAGATGTCCCCTTACTGTAGATCTCTCTCCTCCAATGTTTTTTTTTTTTTATATAGTTTAGTTAGGAAAATTACTTTCTAATAGATAATTGATAAGGACACTTGAAAATAAGAAGAAAATCAGCCCCCCTTTACATTAAAAAAGGGAAGAGTGCTTTTCAAAACTTTTAATTAATTAATTTTATTTTACATCACTTCAGAGAAAAATATGTCATGCAAGATACAGGTAGACATATAGCTATATCACCCTCTGAAGAACCATATATTATGTCATACCATTCAGAATTTCCATTTTCACAGGACAAAGATGGTCTAAGAGTGACAGTCGAGTAAAATTTATTCTGCCTACGTTGGCATGGATAATGCAGTTTAATGGCAAATAAAAACTATAAAAGTGCTCAACAAATTAAGCAGGTAAAGTATATAAGCAAATAACTGGATGTGTTACTTCACTTCCAGTTTAAATTAGTACTTCTTTTCTGAGACTATTTAAATTAATACTTCTTTTCTGAGAATACTTGCCTTCCTACAAAACAATGGTGTTTAATTTAAAAATTGATAGTTAATTCAGATTGCAATTACTCAGTTCACCTTGGAGTTTTAGTTCAAAAATAAGACTAACAATATGATAACCTGAATTACAGTGTACTTCTTTCTTAAAAACTCAAACTTGATGTTATTGAATACAATAGATTTCTTCTTTATGTAAAGTGAATGTCTTCAGTTACAGATGTACAAAAGACTTGGAAGTATTCCAGATATAATACATGAAGTTATAGTCATTTATAGTTATAAAGTCTCTAAATCAACTAGCCTGTTTTTGAGAATTATTACTAACATTTTTGAATAATAATTTAAAGGAATATAAATATTTGCTGCTTATCTTGAAATTACTCCAATGAAAAAATTACCATCTACATATCTATTTAAGAGGTCATACAATGCATGTAAGTAGTCAGAATTCTACTTTTATTACAATAGATGCAATTAATATAATGGTGAAATAAAGGAGCATTTCTAAAGTCAGTAATAAGTTATTCTACTGGCTAAAATACAGTTCCTAGAATTACAAATATCCAACTAGTCTTTAGCAAAAAATTAACAATTATTCTGATATACATAATAAATACTTGCTAATGTATCTCTAGATCTATACAGCAAGAGTAATTTTTCATATTTCTCTCATGCTAAGACAGCAACAGAAACTTTTGATAAGTATTCAAAAAAACTTGCTCAAAGAAATAATGCATTATTTATATTAATTAATTAGTTGATGATGAATTATTTAATGATCCGTAGCACTTCATACATATGTAGTATCTTACTAATTATCAAACACAATTGGATATATACAAAATAATTTGATACTTAGGGATTATACGATATGTACAGACTGGAGCTCACATAAAATTTTGAGAAGGAGGATCAAGTTCTGAGTTCTGGTTTTGTAAATTTTATGTTTAGATAAATTTGAACAAGTGAGCATTCCAAAATTTAATTCTCACATCTGAAGTTAAGATACTGCATATAAAAAGTGATCGATAAAAACAATTTCATTTTTAACTAGAAATGGAGATTAGAGATGGAAATAAAATTAATTTTTCAAAATCCAAATCTACAAATCTAGCTTTTCAAATGTGGGTGATAATAGCATTACTTAGTATTTTATCTTATAAATCCTTACAATATTCTTAGACAGATAAGCCCATTATCCCCTAGTGAAAAGATTTTATTTTTAATATAAAATTTTAACATTTTTATTTAAATTATATATATATATATTTCACATCATTGTGATCCCTGGGGGTCACCCACCTCTTCCCCTCCCTGGCTACTTCAACTGGTCCCCTCCCCCATTTGGTTGTCCATATATTAGTGAAACCATTTGGTTTCTGTCTTTTTCTTTCTGACTTGTTTCTGCCAATATGATCTCTTCTAGGTACATCCATGTTACCAAAAAAGAAAATCATCAAATTTGTCATTTTTAATTGATAAGTAATATTCCATTGTGTATATATATATATATATGTATATATATATATATATATATATATATATATATATATATATCACATCTTTTCCATCCAGTCATCTGTCTTGGGGTATTTGGGTTGTTTCCATGTCCTTGCAATTATAAATAGTGCTGCAGTAAACATCCGAGCACAGGTGTCCCTTTGTACCCATATTATGGCCTCCTTTGGGTAGATTCCCAGAAAAGTGATTGCTGGGTCAAATGATAATTCCATTTTCATTAGTTTGAGGGACTTTCACACTTCTTTCCATAGTGGCTATACCAGTTTACATTCCCACCAGCAATGTAAGAGTGTTCCTTTCTCTCTACATCCACGTCAGCACTTGCTGTTGTCTGTTTCTTGGATGTGGGCCATTTTTACTGGTGTAAGGTGGTATCTCATTGTAGTTTTGATTTGTATTTCCTTGATTGCTAATTACATTATGCATCTATAGCTGGCAGAAATTGAAGAAAAACATAAACAGCTGAGACTACATCAAACTATAAAGCTTCTGTATAGCAAAAGAGACAACAGAAAAAACAAAAAGAATCCCAACCTAGTGGGAAAAAATTTTTGCCTTCCATACAAGTGATAAGGGTCTGATAACAATGATACACAAAGAACTCATACAACTTAACAAAAACAAAGCAAAAAACCCAGTTTAAAAGTGGGGTGAAAATCTAAAAAGACATTTCCATAAAGAGGAAGTCCAAATGGCCAACAGGCACATGAAAAACAGACTAACTCTTCTCCATTTGTATCTTAGATGTCCGTTCTAATTATGTATGTTCTCCCCATTGTCTGGTTAATTAATATTGAACTTAACATTCAATATTAAATGTCAATTCATGACATTATTTAGACTTCAAGTATATATATTTTTAATTTATTTTACATTTATATACTTATAATTTGATTGTGTATTTATATTATAATTTACATTATGAATATTCTACATTGCGAACACTACCAAAAGTCTAGTTTCCCTCTACCACTATTCAATAGAATCATTTCATATTTTACCTCATTTAGCAGTCCCACATTCCCACCTACTCTTTTTTCTGGGGTAATCACCATTTTGCTTACATAATCTAAGAATTTGTTTTGGCCTCACTACTTTTATTTCTTCATCTTCCATATATATGAATAAAAGCATGTAATATTTTTCTCTCTTCACCTGACATATTCATCTAATACAATACATTCTTGGACCATCTATGTTATGACTAATGGCAAGACTTAAGTTTTTAGCAGTTATTTTCAATTTAATATCTTAGCTTTCTACTTCTCTTTCCATTAACATTTTTTGCATTATACTGCTAAGTAGAGCTTCAAAGGATATCGGATTTCTTGGCTAAGAAAATCAAAATTTTCACTTGTACTTATCAGATATAGAACAGGAAAATTGCTTAATATACAATTTTTAATAAAAATCATGAGGAAAAATTATATATGTACAACAAATTAAAAAAATTAAAAAGTTAAATCCTCTGAAATGAAATAAACTCCATTTTTCTTTGCATATTTCTTATACAATGAAGCAATAGTCCCAGTCTGAATTCATTCCAACTATGAATTATTACTAAACCTACTCATACACATGGCATACTTTTTTTATTTTGGTGTTGGTAGAAACTTCAAAGATTTTAGAATTTGTCCCATCAGGCAGACATATGTGACTCTTTTGTGAAGATAAAGTCTGAAGGGGGCTGTTGGGAATTACATCTTAAATATTAACTAGATGAAGCTATCTAGGGTTTCTAGGGTAAAAGTCACCCTGGTTTTCAATATGGGAAAAATAAAAATGGAAGTTTGGTAGCCTAGGGGATGATTCTTTCCTCTAAATGAAACCACATTCTTTCTTAATTCTTTTTCATTTTTATTTTTTCTTCTTCTGAGCTACTGTGGATCTCTTTGGAATGCACTGTTCATTTCAGCATGGATGCATGCACTAGTTAATGGCGTGCGGGACTGTTTTACTTTGTCAGTGGGTCAAGCTTGCCAGCTTTTGTTGAGAAATAACTGGAGGTCAAATGCAGTGTGGAGAAAAGGTTGGCATAGTTAAGAGAACTGGTATTGTATTAGTTGCGATGAGTCCAGACCTACTGATGGTAGGATTAATGAAATCCATGTCTGGCACTCTTTGCTGCTTGAGGGAGTTTACAATGACTGTGGTCTCGGCACCAGAGGGGCTCAGCAAGCTCCCTGACCCTGGCCTGCTTTACTAAGTCATATTGGCCCAAGGTGCTTCAGAAGCAAGTAAGAACATTTACTTAGGAAAGAAGGACTTCAGTTCACTCAGATGAAGAAAAAGGATGGTGGGGGGAGGTAAGAGAAAAGGAAAGGAGAGAGGAAGAAAGGAAAGAAGAAAGAAGATAAAAGAGCAAGGAAAGGATGAAGGGAAGATAGGAAGGAGGAATTACAGACAGAATTGCATAAAGTTTCTATCTCTAACAATACCAACCTGATATAATCATGAATAATAGTTACCATTTACTACAGATGCATAAATTGTTCAAGAGCTCTCCTGTATTGATGAATTTAATGCCACAAACTAACTATGATGTAGCAACTACTTATATTCTCCTTTTACAGATTAGAAATTGGGGCACAAAGAGACTAAACTGCCCAAGAGTATACAGCTAGGAAATGGTGTACCCAGGATTTGAACTTAGAAAATCTGAATGCTATCGTTTGTATTCTGAACATCAGCATAATGACTTATCTCCATAGACTCATCACCCAGACTATCACAAATATGGGTTGGTCAGAAAGGTGAATGGACATGTCAGATGACAAGAACAGTAGTAGATCTCAGAAGTAAGAACTTTTAGAGGAATGCTGAAAGGAATGATGCTTTGATGCATGAAAGTGAACATTTTTTCTAACTTTTATACACACCAGGGAAATACAACTGCAATTCTGTCTCTGATCAATATCTGTCTTTCTTTTCCTTACAGATTTGGATATTGTAGTGCTCTTGGATACACTTATTTAATTCCCTGAATGTGTGGATTGGAAATTCAGAAGTTGGAGAATTGTTTACAGAAAAGGAGTAGGGATTCAAGAATACAGATTTCCTGAATCTCAGGTAGATGCTTTTTGCATTTGAAACAAATAGGAAACTTAAAATATATAACATGTCATCAACTAGAAAGAAAAGGAGAAACCAGAATATAAAGGGACTCAAAGAAAGATGGATAAAAAGTTTTTCCCTTCCAGGGGGCCATAAATAAGTAGTCATAAAAACTTAATGTTGATTTACTTCATGCTTAGTTGACCAGCACACAGTAGTAACCCTATCTCATTTTCTTCCTGTTTTTGACTCCAAACCTCAGGAGAATCCACATAATATTTACATGTGTAGGTATGGAGCTGTTTTACACATATGAATTCTACATGTCTACTTCATTTCCCTCTTTTTCATGACTCCTATTCTGAAATTTGAGTGCCTGCTAGCTGTCTGACTAATTTCCAAAGTTGATTCTGACAGAGATCAATTAACAGAGAAGATGCATACAGACAAAACCTTGAACAGTTGTATTAATTAATATGTGAAAGTCCCCACCCTCTTATAGGGTCAGCAGCAGAGACTAATTGAGATTTATTAACTAAATGTTGAATATTTTTCACACAACAACCTGTTCAGCATCATGGAAAAAATATTTTATTTTTAAATTGCATCTCAATGTAGCTTTTGAAGACAAGCATTTTTTTAAATGTTAAATATTTTTATTCTTTATTATGCATAGGTGCTATTAATGTGTATATACAGAATGAATGAAACTTCACTGTGTTGATTTATTATTTCAAGCTTTTTTTGTGGGGTCTTTAGCATTTTCTCTATATATTACCATGTCTTCTGCAAATACTGATGTTTTTATTTTTTTTTTAAATTTTGATTTACTTCACATCTCTCTCTTAATTGATTGCTATAATTAGAACTTCCAACACTATGTGATATAGTAATGGTGAAAATGAGACATACCTTGTACCAGATTTTAAAGGAAAACTTTCAAACTTCCACTATTGAGTACAGTATTAGCTAAGGATTTTTCATTAAGGCTTTATGATATTGAGGTATCTTTTATTTACGCATAGATTCTTGAAGTTTTTATCATAAATAGATGACTAACCAAATGTTTTCTTGGCATCTATTGAAATAACATTCATGAGTCCCTGGAAAAACCCCAGTTGTTCATGACATATGATCTGTTTGATATGTTGTTGAATTCAGTTTGCTAATTTTTTAAAAAACATCTTTGCATTTATATTCATCAGAGACATCAGTCTAGTTTTATGTGTGATGTATTTTTTCTGATTTTGGTAGCAGAGTAATGTTGGTCTTATAGAACGTGTTTGGGAGCATTTCATCTTTTCTATTTTTTTTTGAAGTTTGAGGATAGATATTGTTTCATATTTGATTTTGTTAGAAATACCTGGTGAACTTATCTAGGCATGCTCATTTTTCTTAGGGGGATACTTTTGATTACTATTTTAATTTCCTTGCCTATAATTGTACCATCTTCTGATTAAGTCTCAGAAGTGTGCTGATCTCTAAGAATTCATCCATTTCATCTAAGTTATTAAATTCATCAGCATTTAGATACTTGTAGTAATCTCTCAACAACCTCTGTAATTAAAAAAATGTAGTGATTTCTTTCATTTCTGATTCTATTTATTAGTTTTCTATCTTTTTCTTAATTGTTCTAGGTAGAAATTTGTTGATTTTATTATTTAAGAATCAGTTTTTAGTTACATTGATCATTTGAACTTTCTCTTTGTATTCTATTTTGTTAACTTGTACTCTAATTTAATTATGTTCTATTTTTCTTGAAGACCTGTACTTTTAGAGCTCTGTCACCTCATGAATTCTCATGTTCTAAATCTCCAGGGTCATGTATTTTTATTGTAAGAGTTTGCAGTCTTGAGGTTTCACAGTTCCAAGTTAAAGATGTCTTAAGATCTAACGTCTCAAGATCTTCAATTTTGAGAGATTGTGGTTTAATTGTATCACAAATCCTATGGGGAGAATCTATTTTTCTATGTCTTCATCTACATATCATTTACTCCATGTCATTTTATCTAATCTTTTCTGAGGTATATTTTACTACCATGTTTTTAATTAGCAAAAACATCTTCAACTCAAATCCCTTTCTTGAGTTTCAGATTCACTTGTTTCCTACATTTGATCTATCACTTGTTGCATTTTCTTTAAATATGAAAAATGAAGCCTTTAACGTCTCTTTTATGCTCTCCTAATTATGCTCCATACTTGTTGTTCCCTTCTTCATTACAAAAAATAGCATCATTGAGTTTCCCAAATATAAATCTTACATATCATAATAATTTAAACTTTTCTCTTCTAATTCATATATCCAAATAACAGTGGAGTAGTTCCTACCCTGTAAATATATCTTGATTACATCTACTTCTCTATTACCTTTTTATGCCTAATAAGTCTCAGTGGAGCATCGACAGACCCTTGAATAGGCTAATTAATTAGAAGGTCTCTGAATAGGTATTCTGTAATCTGTTTAATATACACTGTAAAAGGGTGGAGAGAGATGCTAGTGCTCCACCTTTCATTTATTTTCTTGAATATCATTTCTGACACTAAATTTGCATACCTGTCAACAAAGCAAAAGATCAGCAGTCATAATACTTTCCATTTGAAAACAGCATGTTGATTTTAATCTATGGATACTTGACTGTGTTGCTTAAGGACTGTGCTACTCTTTAACACAATCTGCTTATCACAATATTCCTTCTAAAAACACATTGCGATCTTTGATAATTATCAACTTCTCCATTTTCTTATATTTCTAGTAAAGTTCCATTGGTTATGTTTTATTTACTTGGTGATGTTCTATTTACTAATTTAGACTGACATGCCTCTTTAAATAGTCTTGCTGATTTCTCCCCATTTATACTGCTCAGTGTTCCCTTCCATCTCCTCTCCCCCATATAGACAGAACTTAATTTCTACACCTGTACCAGAAAAATACAGATCTGATCACATCACGTTCATGCATGAATTATTATAATTATATCCATTAAATAGAATCTCAGGACCTACCAAGACCTACATTCCCCATATTACATTTTAACACTCTCTTTTCAAGAAAAATGAACATTTAAAAGTTAACCATATATTCAGTGATATAGTTCCTGACCTCTGACCATTTAAAAAACTTATCTTTTTTCCTGTAATGAAATTAAATGATATCAATCCCTCACAAATAATTCAAATACAAAATCAGACTCCATTTTTGGGTAGCTTCTCTTAATCCCTAATACTATTTCAAAGTAAGGAGTTTCCTTTTGTCCTTCCATAGTACCCTGTCTCTATTATTATCTACCAGTTTCATTATATTTTAGTTGGTTGACTATCACTTGTTTTCTATGCTAGATAATAATCTCTGTAATCAAGAGTCTGAGAGATACTCAGAAAATATAATTTGGAAATAATGAACCTCTATTTGTACAGAAAAGTCTACATCAAAGCTGTGGTATGATTTCCTTATCAATTAGAGAACTATATATACATATATATTAGAGAGAACAAAAGGTGTTAGAAATGTGAAGATGAAGTAAATAATTCACTTTCTGGCTCATTTCTATCAAAGGTCATTTCAAGAAAAATATCAAGTTTTTAGATATACATATATATCTTTAAATAATATGTACAAATACAGGTTTTAGAAAAGAACTTTCTAAGCTGTGAGAAACAGACATGAGGAATGGAGAAAACAAAGAATAGAAAAAAAATTTCATGTATTAGAAAATAACTTGATAATTATTTAACAGTCATTGTTTGATTGATGTCAATAAATGTAAATAGTTCCTGTATACATGGGCATCTATTCATTGGAGGGAATGGAATTTCTATTCAATTTGGCATACTAGCACTATTCGAATAGATACAAGGAAAATATTATTTATTATTTCAAATGCTTATAGAAAACTATCTAACAATTTATATCTAGTTTTCTAAATCATGCTGATATTCCTTTTTCTGGTATGCTCTATTCATCTTTTTTCCTTCGTTTATTACTCTTTTTCCTTTTTCAGCAGCATGGTCCCAAGCTAAGTGTTTGCTGATGCACAGCGCCATCTGCTGGAATAATTTAGAACAAGTAGTGGACGTGTGCTAAAATTGAGGCTTATGTTCTGGGGAAAGACTTGATTAGGTCTGGCGATGGGTAAATTTTTGCTGATACAAAGGCATTAGTAAACATTACCAAAGCCACAGTGAGGAACTATACTTGTTTGAATGATTTGGATATAGAGAGGGGACATGGTGGTATATCCTTGTTTTTGTGTTTTACGTGTCTAGAAATAAAGTATGGATTGCTATAGATGGATTTCAATACCCGGTTAATAAATACTGGGTGCTTATAGTACTCTGAAATAGTAATAACATAAAATAACATGCAACTCAGATATGAGACTATAATAACACTCATCTTAAGTAAATATGAGAAAATGCCTTTACTTTTGTGTGTTTGTTTCCTCATTAAATGTAAGAGATGTTCTCTCCCACTTGTGTTGGGGAATGAAAAGAGATAAGGGGTGTGAAATCATCAATGAAAGATGAAGCACATAGGCATGTAATAGCAGCGGTAGTTAGCTATTGAATTTGTGTTTGCCCTTTCAGAACAGTTGAATCTGAACTCTGATACCATTTCAAACAAAGACTATATCTGTGATGCCTTGACAGACTGATAAAATGGAGTAGAGATTATGTATAAGTTCTGGTGTTGTTTGGGAAAATGTGTTAATTTCTCAAAGGATAATATTCTCATTCTCCTAGCAGACACAACAAACATGGGCTAGAAGGATTCAGGGAAGGAGCTTTTCCTCCCTGGAAAGCTCCAAAGGCTCATCACAAACTACATGATAAGTGTTAATATACATAGTCACCGTCCTCTGCTTTCACCCATTGTCATTTTAGACAGGGTCCACATGACAGACCCTGTTAGTTTCAGAGATTGCCTAGATGTCCAACCCTCATTTAAGCTCCCTGTTACTGCTCATGTTACTTTTTTTGTAAAGAGACTTTTGGGAAAATTGTGTTTAGCATTGTAGAAACATGGGTATCTTTTCATTTATAGATGAGAAAACCTAACCAGAGTGGAAACAATAACAATTTCTTATAGACACCATAATGATGCTGGACAGGGACTCAGATATATTGAATTGCCAATGGGTGTTTCAAAGCACCAAATGTTTTGACTTGGTAGAGCTTGGTGATTAGTACTCAATTTTTCTGATGATTGAATATCAGCAACATAAAATATAAACATCTGATGACATGAAGCTATTGCTTGACTTATAAATATAGATCACAAACTTGGAGCAGATGCTCTATCAGGGAGACCCAGAGAGGTACTTGGACACCTAGAGAAGAAAAACAGCCCAGAGAGACACTCAGCTTCATGTAATAAAGAAAGGGCAGTAAGTCTAAAATATGGGTCTAGACACATCCAAATGCCAGCCACCCACATAACGAGGTGGTGTCATGGAGCTAAAGAAGGAGATAAAAAAGGGATGTTCACACATGATGGCAGGCAGTGGCAGGCATTGGACCTAGTGGTTGTTAGGCAGTCTAGTCATAGTATAGTACTTGGAATCAAAACAAGCCATCCTCTTCAGTCTTAGATGAAAGATCTAGGCTGTTTATTGGGGATGAAACGTTTCCCCCCACTTTCTGCAGACTAGTACAGACTCTTTGGGACACTTAAATAAGATTCTGAGTCAGAAGCAACTCTGATGATCTCTGCCTCTAGATAGCAGTCACAGCAATGGATGTTGACTTTGAATATACTTTTAAGTTCTTTGAAGATAGATTGGAAATTTTAATGAAATTTGAAGCCTACTAAAGACACAAAAGAAACAGATTCCTCTGAGAGTGGGTGACGAAAACCAGCAGTTTTTCCCCACTCAAAACATGACTGACCTCTTAGAAGAGGCTGTAAGGCAAACACCTATTGAACTGGCTCCAACCTGAAGAAACACTATGAGAATGTGGTATGTGGAGAACAGATAGTTTCTTTGTTTTCAATTTATCAGTACCTTATCTATATCTTTCTGGACAAGCATTTTATTTTATTTCTAGACCCAAAAGATAAAAACCCAACCAGATGGCCAAGAAAAGAGATGGGGACTAGAATGTGTACTCAGGATCAAGCTTCCCAGAGCTGCAGATCCTGGAGGAAAAATCCCTATTCTAAAGGTGTCTATGAATCTTGCTAGACATCCAGTGGGCATTCATCAATGGTATCTGAATTTTTAACTGAAATGGATTAAGCAAGCAATATGTATTGCTGGATAAGTAAGTCCCTTCTGCATGACCAAACACAGGGAGTTCTGGCACTTCCTATCCTAGACAACACTGAGACAGTCACTTCTAAAGGGCTGTATGAGCAAATGAGCAACACTCAGTTTACATGGTTACTTATTAACACTGGCTGCATGCTCTGACTTGCTCTGACAAAGAGCACAGTGACTTTCTACTGTTGTGTAAATTACAATGTTGGGCCTTGTGTCAGATAATAAGCCAAGCAGGATAGGACTTCTTAATAAATAAAAGGAAGTTTGAAGCATTCCACAAAATTCCTCTGTTTTAATTATTCATTTCAAAGTCTTTAATGTTCAATAGGTACAGATATAATTGATTATATTATTGCTTATTTGTAAGATTTTATAAGCAACCAACTCGGCTGCCTGCCTTTTGACCCTGTCGGGTAAATAAATGTTCCTGATCAGTGACCTGGGTGAGGCTAGACTCATTCACAAACTTGCGTCTCCAGATTTTTAGTGACTTCTTAGGAAAGCATTGATGTTTGAGCCCTGCCTGGTATCATTCATGGAACTCTAAAATAATCTCAGGCTTGAAGTCGGGCAGGCATCTGAAGGAGAATTCTAGGAGGATAATGGCTACCTTTGCAGAGAAACATCCAAACATTGTTACTGCTAGAATTCCATTATAGTCAATACAAGAATCTGTTATTGAGATGGATTATGAAAATTAAATGATAAAACTTGTTACATAGAAATTGTTGACTTGTGTCTTGGCCTGCTGATAGTCCTTTTAACTTTTGGATCTAGCAAGAGAATTGAATGATAAAATCTGATTTGTGACATACCTAGCATTGCATTCAGACAGTAGACAATATATATGTTATAAATGTTAACAAATATATAAATGAAAACTTAAAAATTCAGGTAACATCAAAGATAATAAAATCACCAAAAATTTCATACCACAAAGATAGCTATTAACATTTCCAGATATTATACATATGGTCTTCATTATTATTATTATTATTATTATTATTATTATTATTATTATTATTATTATTATGATTGATTGATTGATTAAAAAATTGTGCTTCTTAACTGTTGCATAGATACTAAGTTATCCACCCTAAAAAGTTTGGTGTAAAGAATATACTGGTTAAAGTTGAGAAGATTTCTATCTAATTCTGCAGTGAATTAGTTTTCTGATCTTAGGGATTTTCTCTAGATGTTGTGATATCCATGTTCACCTCTGTAAATGTTTTGGCAGAGCTAGAAACACACAACAGTGAAAATTAGAAACACAATTCTATTAGTCTCTTTCCATTTGCTTCAATATCTTCACTCTAGTACGCAAATATTAAGGATTAAGCCAGAAAATGTTGTTGAAGAGATCAATTTTTAAAATGCAGAACTAAAACAAATTTCATAGACATCTACATTTTTGATTAATCATTATGTATAGATAATAAATTTATGGGCACAGCCATGCACACAAACACATATTCTGGCTAGAAGTTATCACCAACAGGTTAAAAATTTACTCAGATATGAAATCTGACAGTTTCAGTAATCAAGGAAGCTAAATTCACTTGGTTTCTTTACTTGTCAGTGAAAAAAATTGATGAACTGTGCCTACTCAAGCTCTGAGTTAAGGTCAAAGCACCCTTGAGGAGAAAAGAAAAAAACAATATGTAATTTGCAGATAAGGCCAGTAGTCTTGGCACCAGAAGCTTTTGTTTCCTTAGCTCTAGTCCTTAGGAGAGGAGTGTGCCTCAGTGGGTACAAAGTGTTCCCCAAACAACGTTAGACACACGCCAGGCTGGAGCCTGGCCAACTTCCAGTTCCAACACTGGATTCTTGCTGGCTGCCTGTGGGCACACACAATAGGCAGATCTAGGTTACACAGCCTACCAGGTAAGGAGCAAAGCTGCCATTTGTCATCATTAAGAGAGTGGATCATTCTTCTTTGTCCTGTCTTCTACTCAATGGCAATAAAACTTTCCTGGAAAGAAGTGGGAAAAAAGAACAACTTAAAATTGTGGCCTTAGGCTTTACTCAGCCTTCCCTCAACAACTTCTATGTCAGACACATTGTCAAATTCTGCTATACTTATTCTCTGCCTTCCTGAGTTATAAATTTTCTAAAACCCATATAAATATTAATACATTGTTTTCTTAATATTAAGTAATCATCATCATTACTGATAACTTAGAAAATCAGAAGAGTCCAATAAAAATTTTTGGAAACTTTCATAATCTGTAATTCAGATATCTCCACAAAGATCATGAGTATTTCTGTTCATACTGTTCAAGTGACATTGATGTATGTATTCATGTATAGGTCATACAGGTTACTAAATTAGTATGCAAAATTACTGTCTTTCATAACTGGAAACACTCTATATTATATTTAACATTTTCATACCCAGGTCATATCATGGGCTTGGAAAAATGGAAAAATAATATTCTTTAGGGTTGTTGTATGTATTCAGTAAATAAATGGAAAAGCCCTATAATGATGTATTAGAATGTAATCAATGCAAAGTTATTTTTCTTTTTGTAATCCTCAAAATTATACTATCAAACTACATCCATGAATAGAAGCAAGGAAATTTTTTTCTTTTTTTTTTTTAATTGTAAGGTTAAAAAATAGTTACCCTTGAGTTGTTTGCTTGATGTTTCCTCTGGACTCCTCTTAAAAATGAAACAGATTATACATGAGCAGAGAATATTGGCAGACAAATCATTAGATTCTAACTCAGCCCATTCTATTGTCTGACAGCTTAGTCATTAGAGAATTCTATCTAACGTCAAGATAAAATTGTACTCTCATATCAATCAAGTAATCCCTGTCCAAGGTGTCTAGTAATATAAAAAAAATCCAATTTATTTTTTTTCCAGAGGACTGTGCAGACAATGTGGCAGTCAGGCCCAGCACTAACATGACCTCCCATGTGTTCTATACCACAGAGAGAACTTTCACCTTAAGCTCTGGCTACTTTGCTCGTGTTTCTACACCCAGAGAACTGCAAATTGTTGAACTCAAGCTAGATTTAATGTTAATCAAGAAGTTAAAGTTTTCTAAAAATAACATCAACTTTGCAAACAATATTTTTTAAAGTATATACAACATGGTTACTTCTGCAGTACTAGAGGAAAAAAGAACATCCTGAAACTCTATGATCCAAATAAGAGAAAGAACTACACAGAGGTCTAAGTCCCATAAACAATGTTTTAACATGCACAGCACTAATTCATGTCTAAGAGGCTATGTTGCAATTACTTGGCAACAAAATAATCTGGAAAGGTTTAAATCAAATGGGAAAATATGGTTGGCATTTTAGTCTTTCTTTCCATTATTCAATAGCAATTATTGTCTCTATATGCTAAGCACTGTAATTGGACTATTACATATGCAGTGCTGTTGAATTATTAATTTCATTTAATCCTCACAGCAATCATGCATTTTAAGAAGCTGGTAAAATGAAAAAAATTATATACAGTTACTTAACCTTTAAAATAACTTCTCCATGATTACATAGCTAAAAAGAATAAACACTGTGTTTTCATTTGTCCTTTTTTTACATTTTCATTTTCTTTTTAATTGAGATATTATTAGGCTAGTCACATGACGTATTGCCATTGCAGCGCACCCACTATCAAATTGCCCAAAGTTCACCAGCATAGTCTACTGCCTTCTTGTCCTCCCTGTCCTCCCCATACTCTCCCTGCTCTGAATGCTTTAGTTCTATAGACAGCTTTCAAGGGGTAGTTTTAAAGCTTCTCTTCATATGACTCTTAGTTTGGTTTACCTATATTTCACATTATCAGTGACCTCATGTGGTACAATACTGTGTTTTTAAAGATCAAAGCTAACTTTACTAGGGTTAAAGTTGTCTTTACATTTAAAACCAATGTCATATATATGTTCTTATCTTCTCTGTTTACACACAGACACACAGAACTTTAATATGCATTTAAAACATTAAAGAGACAAAACATATTTTCTCTCTATCTGAAATATTCTATTGACTTTCTGAATGTCTCTTTCCTTGTCGTGGTTCCTTCTTTTAATATATCCTGTATCCTCCAAGACTAGCCTTCCAAAGCATAGATCTGACAACAGCTACTTCCTGCTTCAACAAGCAAATTTGGTGGATCTTTTAACCTTTGAGCAAAAAAAAATCCAAATTTCATTGATTAGAATTTAACTCTGCAGCTCTCCAGTCTGACACCACATAGTGTGGTATTTATGTCACAGACATCTTTCTTAAGAGCTGGGAATCTGTGTTTGTGAAGACTCATCAAGCCAGGCATTAATTCTGAAAAGTCCTCAGTTTTTATGAAGATGTTTTCTCTCCAAATTCTCTCTATGCTTGCTGTATAGACATTCCATTAGTTTTAAATTTGCCTTCTTATTCTGTCATCTATGTTTCCTAACTTACTTTTTGTCTTTTCTAGTTCTTTAATTTCTTTTCTGTATATGGTTTTTTTGTTAGTTCTTTTTTTAAAATAATATATATTTTTATTGAACAAGCTTTTTTTCAGTTCTTACCTTTAATTTACTAACTCTACTTGAAGTTGCATATAATCAAGCTTATTTTTCTACCCAGTTTTAATAAACTTTCTGCATTAAAGGAGGCAATTATTTTGTATGTAGTGATTTTCTGTTATATCTTAATTAAATATACAATTTTACTAGTTGCCACCTTTTCTGTTTGATTCATCTTTTATTTCCTTATTTAAAATCATGAAATATCTTAAGACATTTCCCTCTCTCTTCAATTGAAATCACATCTTGTATGCTTTTTATTTTGTGTTTCCCCTAAAGAAACAGTGAACATACTTAACAAATATTAGTATATATTTTAACCTCTCTCTACATATAAACAGTGGTCTGGAAATTGCTTGTTCAATGAAATACCTTCAGTGAGAAAAAGTTCATATAAAAAGCTCATGTATTTCATTTCATATTATATTTAATTTCCCCCAATACACTATATGCCATCATTTTAATTCTCCATGTACTGAAATCTTCTCAAACATTACATTTACTCTTTTAGTCACTATTATATTCATTTTTAAGCAGCTAGCTTTTTTGTAAATATTATGTTTATAGTGATGAAACTAACTAAACATGTTTTAGAATTAGTTTAAATGGTTCAATTTTAGTTTTCCACTTTGAATTTCAAATATATGAGCTTTTTCTCACTGAAAGTATTCCCTTGGACAACCAATTTCCAGACCTATATTTAATTCTGAACACTGCATGCATCACTACTCTATAAGCTCATTTTTACCAATTTGGCCTGGAGGGTTTTTTCTTCAATTCTTGACTCTGGGGATTTTACATTTCATTATTGCACTCAACTTTATATCAAAAGGATTTATAAGATATTATCTAGAGTTTTTATGTGTGGATAAAATAAAAGACCTGTCAAATCAGCATATTTTCCAAGTAGAATATATTATGCAAAATAATACTTGCTTTGCACTGTTCTATGGTAATTGTTCCAAAACAACATACTAACATTTCCAAGTTTTAATTAACATAGTGCCATGCACAGTAAGGACTGCCTATAGTATACTTTAAAAAAGTCATTAAACTTATTTTATAAGCAATGTAATAAAATCAATTCCATTAATTTTGATTATGTATTATAGTAATGTTAAAGGGTTTCTTAAATTTTCAGGTTCAGATTATATTATAGCTTGATCTTTGAGTCTTTAATTGAATTTGTTTGTAGAGCAGGGAGTATACAAAGTAAATTGAGTAATTAATCTTAAATATTAATTTTATACTCTATAAAATCAGGATAGTAATCTTGTCATGATTGAACAAGAAAATGCATGTAAGGCTCTGGGTATATGAGGCATTTAATAAATGGTAATTACAGAAATGACTTCAGGAGCATGCAGCTACAACCTGTGCAAACAAAGCTCAGAAGTCCAATATTTGGTTTAATGCTCTGTTGTCACTATTGTGGACATTTTTAATAATTTGATCTATCTATAACCATTGAACTTGTGTGTTTTAAGTCATTTCCTAATGGAACAATTGGCCAAAATCAATCTTCACATACCTTTTCTTGATAATCTATTAGCACAGAATCCATGATATGTGGGAGTTCATAAGTACTATGATTCAGATTATATTATAGTACTTATGAACTCCCACATAGTACAGAATACAGAATCCATGATATCTGGGAGCTCAACAAGACTCACAGTATGTTATGATAAACAAGCTATGTCTACAATGGAGTGAGTGGCACTGATGACAACAAGAAATTCATGCTTTCTTATTAAACCAAAACCTGACTTGAATGAAAAAGAAATAAACTATGCTCTAAAATGACAATAGGAAGGGGAAAGATGGGTAACTCACAATTCTTTTGTCTTTCAGTCTTTTATTGATCAGTAAACAAGAAACAGAGTATGTAGCTAGAATGTGTTAATATCTAGAAGTGAAGTAAAGCAGTTCAGTAAATTTTGGACAGCATTTCCCTGTTTTGAAAAAAAAAGAAATACTAACAAGAGGATATCGTAAAATCTGAATTGTGTAAAGTCAATGATTCTGTATATAATTTAAATGCTTTTGTATTTAAGACAGATGTGCAATATAAAGATATAAATTAAAACATAATATATAATTTTTAACTTTTCTATATGTAGAAGGACATGATATAAATTTTAAAAAGATGATAGATCAAGAAAAAAATAATGGAAAGAAATAACAGAAATTAAAAAAAACTATTTTACTCCAGTTTTTGCAAGCACATTTTCTTTCTCTGCTGAGAACCATAAGTTTTGTAGCAGATCCTGAGTAACTAATGATAGCAACAAGTGTTTTTGCTATAACAGCAACCCCATGGTATGTGGATGAATGTGTGTTGATTCCTGTAAATACACTGGTCACAAAACAAACCTCACTCACTCTTCTTTATGTCTCTTATTTTTTGAGAGAAATGAAATATGGATTATAAATATAGTGAATTTTGACTCAACTAATAGTGTGAAAGAAAAGACAGCATGAGTAAATACCAATGGTTTATTTTGTAACCAAATATGAAAGGTGAGCACTGTCTTGCAGGTATGTTCTGGGAAATGAGAACCTTGCTCACTTTATGTTACCTTGGAGATAGAACTTTCTTTTCAGATATATTGCCCCTGTAAAGGCAGAGGTAGAAGCTTTAAATGATAACTATTTCCTCATTCTGCTGACTTCAGTTTTTTCACAGTGTTAATATTTTAGGGGTCATAAATGAAATAGTAGTAAGGCAATATTAATAGTCGTTTGAGGAAAAACTTTTATGAAAACATGGTTGAAGATATTTAATAAATGTCCTCAATATATTTAAAGACCTAAGCACTACTTCTGTTTGAAAACATATTTTTTAAAAGAAAATATTCTGCATATATGTTTTACCTGTCTAAATCACAAATTGATAGTCTAGTTCAAACACTATTTTTCTTATATTATGAGGATCTTAAATGTTTAATTTTCAATATAGATTTTCAAATCATTTTTCCCTAGTAAACAATTTGTTTTCATTTTATTTTAAGGACTCATTGAGGTTTAATCTCGACATCACTTTTTAAGTTTATGTGCATACATGTATGTAGGTATATTTGGTAATTTGGTCCAGAAAAAAATATTAGATATATAGTAGTCTGAAGAGAAGCTTATAGATATAACACTGTAGCCTTGAACTGATCGTTCAAGACTTGAAAGAGAAGGCAGGTTAATAAAAGATCTTGCTGTTAAATGAGAGGAACTTTTAGAACGTATTCATGTGAAAAGATTATATATACAGGTTTCTGAGAACTATCTGAAATGATCTATCAATTTAAAAGCAAAGTAACTCACTTTTCAAGAAGTATAGTTATAGAAATATATAAAAAGATATTGTATATGAATGACTTTCCACTCAAAATTCAGTTCTATAAAGACTTAAAATTCTTTTCGCAATTGCACTGATTTTCTTTTCAAGCAGAAGACAGTAATGGTAAGATCTTCTAAAAAGTGAGAAAATTTTAATGCTATCTTACTTTCCTGATTATATAAAGATATTTTCAGGGAAAATACTTAAAGTTAATTATATCTATTTTTGTCTTGTCTAAGACTAAATTACATGATTTTCTAATTATGAATGTTGCATTAATACACTACTGTTGTTTCTTTCCTTCCTCATTTGAACAAAAGATGCCAATATCACTTATATATAGTGACTTTATATCTTTAGAATGTATACACAGTTGGGATTGCTGAAGTGTATAGTAGTTCAGATTTTAAGTACAACTGGTGGACAGTTTTGGCACAAATTCTAAGAACCGCCACCACTTAATTTAACCAGTTGCACCATCACTGTCTACTACACATAGTTGCCTGCCAGAAACTCTTGTGCATTCTACAGATGGCATCAGACACACTGAGCAAAACTATCTAAAGGTTGATATTGTCCTTATTAGCTAATACTAGAGCATAGGTGCAAATTGTATTCCATTCAGGAAGTGGGAGGATTCCTTTCTCCTTTGATAGACTCTAAAACAAATAATTTCTTTTTTTAAATAAATAAACAGCAAATAAGAGACAGATAGAAAAACACAGAAGGAAAGTCACATGAAGATAGAAACTGCAGTGATGCCCCTATAAGGCAATGAACACCCAGAATTGATGAAATCACCAGAAGTTAGAAATAATGCAAGGAAGTAATACTTCTCAGAGTCTCCAGAAGGAGCTGATCCCTGTAACACCTTTATTTTAGAGTTATGGATTTCAGGACTATGATAGAATAAATTTCTGTTGTCTCAATACACCAAGTTTATAGTAATTTGATACAATAGCATTCTATGAAATCTGAAATTTATTCATGATAAAACTCTAAGCATGTTAGTAATAGAAAGGAAAATGTTTCTACCAGAATATCTACTAAGACTTCAGCTGTCATCACACCTAAGGGAGGAAAGTTGAATATTCTCCCTGAGAGTTTGAAACATGGCAAGATATTTATTTTCACTGCTCTTTTTAATCTGGAGTTTCCAGTTAGTTTAATAAGGTGAGAGGAAGAAATGAAAGATATGCTCATGGGAGAGCAAGAAATAGTTTCTGCTTGCATATGGTATGGTGTTTACATTGAAAATCTCAAGGAATACATTTTTAAAAAGTAGAACAATAAGGTAAGCTCACTAGAGTTTCAGAATTCATGAGGAACACATGCAAATAAATTTCCATGACTTAAATCTATTAATGTTACCCGATTTATTTCCAGTTTTCATGTGTGAAAAAATAAAACTAGAACCCTCTATTACACCATAAACACAAATTCATTCATAGTGGCATAGTGGATCAAAGACTTGTATGTAAGACTAGTGACCATATAAGGAATATGTGGTCACTTCATAGAAGAAAATACTGACCAAGTACACCACAATGTTGACAACAGTGATGTCTTTGGGGACTACAAAAGTCAGAAAACAAAAGCAAAAATAAACTAATGGGACAAAATTTTCTGCACAGCGAAAGTAACTATCATTAAGATGAAAAAAAGTCTACTTAATGGGAGAAAATATTTGTGCAACATACATTCAACAAAAGTAATATCCAAAATCTGCAAAGAACTAATGCAGTTCAACAAGGAAACAAAGACACCCCCCCAAAAAAAACAAAACCCAAAAAACAAAACAGATGATAAATAACACTTTTCCAAAGAACATATATACATGACCAACAGGCACAAAAATAAAGCTCATCATCACTTTACCAGAGAAATATAAATCAAACCCATGGTGAGAAATCATCTCTCTTCAACAAAAATGGCTCAAAACAACAAAATATCAACACAGGAGCAATAGGTGTTGCCATGGGTGTGGCATTGTTGATGAGAATGTATGCTGATTAGTCTCTATGGAAACAGTTTCCTCAACTAGTAAAAATAGATCAACTATATGATCAGGTTCCTCAAAATATTAAAAATATTTTAATGATCAGATTATTTTACTCCTTGACATTTATCCAAAGAATGCCAGTACACTAATTTGAAGGGATGTATATATACCCCTGTGTTGATTGAAGCCTTATTCACACTAATCAAGATATAGAAACAACCTAAGTGCCTAACAACAGATGAGTGGGTAAAAATATATATGATACACACATATCAGGTGCGATACTGTTCAGCTATGAAAGAAATGATATATCTCCATTTAAGACAGCATGAATAAAACTGAAGGGAATTATGCGAAGTGAAATTAATCAGAAGAAAAACAAATAGATAATTTCAGTTATATGTGGGGTATAGAGAAACAATGGAACAGACAAAACTAAAGCAAAACAACACAGAAATATGAATGAAGAATTGAGACTAATATAAAGGAATGCAGGGGTAGGGAACAAAAGAGGAAAGGGACCTAGCGAAGGACTATTTTTTATAGTATGGTAACATTCATATGAAGAAGTGTGAAAACTTTCTAGTAAAATGTATCCAGAATTGTAAACCAATGTCATGAAAACTTAAAAAAAGAAAAAACAAAAAGGTGGAAAGGTAAATAAGACATGGAATTATACATACGAATGGAAGAGTTGAGAGGATATATATGATGAGTTGTGATGAGTGCTATGCTCAGAGGTAATTTCTTTATGAACTTATTTAAATGCCAACTACATTAGATTATAAAGCAACAGGGTTACACAGTTGGCAATGAAACATGTTGTGTGAAGAGCCCAATTTTACATGCTCAATTTTACAATTGGAAAAAGAAAAAATAACTACATTGATTTTTTTGTACTATTATGATGAATGATGAAATAAGATTAATGATTAAATATATATTGGAAGTAGATATTATAAAATATGTAACAAACAAAATTAGTATTGAGGATAAACTAAAAGTTTCTGACAATCATTATCTTGATGGTGTTACAGGTAATACATAAAAATTTTTCAAATTCTATGCTTCAAATATATTTATTTTATTATATATCAATTAAATTTCAGTAAGTTGTTACAATTTATTGAAAAGCAACTCAAAAGAAAGCTTGACAAAATGTGTGCAAAGGCAATTCACTAGTAGGAAAAGTTGAATAACCCTTAAGTAAATGAGCATATTCATTCTCACTAGCAATTAGGGAAATACACAACACAGTATATACAACACAGTAACCATAGTTCCATCTCACAACCATGGGATACAACATTTTTAAAAGATGACAATACCATTATTGGAAACTGGGAAATCAAAAAACTCATGCACTGCTACTAGTATGAAATAGAACAATTTTATCACAGAGTATTTTGTGCAATATTGGTGAAGACTGAAAATATAAACAAGCATGAATATTTAAAGACCCAGGAACTCTAATTTCAAGTGCTTGAGAAAACACACACATGTGCGTGCACACACACAAACACACCACATCCTACACTAAGATTTATATTAAAATAATATCTTCAATAGCAAAAATCAGAACCCATCAAACTATCCATCAATAGATGAATAATTTTTCATTCATTCTTGGTTGTAGAAATTTAACACTAAGCAATAATTAAACTTAATTATAAAGATCATGAATAAAATGTTGAGTGAAATTGTTAGAATTAAAATGCACACAGTAAAATTGTTTAAACATAAATTTAAAATATAGAAAACTACTATACACTCTGTATATTTTCATATATTGTTAGTAAAACATTGGCTGAGAGGATAAAAAATACATGATTTTTTTTTTTCATTGGAAACAACCAAGATAGATGGGTGAGAAAAGTAGTAAGTATGAGATGGAGAACAGAAGAGATTTTAACTTTATAGTGATCTTTTTCTGTGATTAAAAATATATTTCTGTGTATATGCATACATTTCTGTGTATATGCATAAAACATTGTTAATTTAATGTGATTTTAGGCTTTTTCTATGATTTTAAGTACTTTAAACAAAGTATAAGTTTTTATAGTAGTTTTAAGAACAAAATCATTTAATAGATGCAAAATTTATTAAGTTGTAAAGTACTAAATACAGGTAACGTACGCAACTCTGTTCAAATAAATTTTTAGGCAATATATTGTACCAATTTTTAATAAATTAATTGATAAATGATAGTGTTTTCAAAACATTTCATTATTTTTTTCAGTATTTATCATGTAATTATTAAGTGAACTGCAAATCAGTCACTAACCCTGTCAATGCCCAGAAAATATAACAAAAATAAAGTGCAGAGACCAGACGGAGGTGGGAGTAGAATGTGGAGATAAGCATGCCTAGTCAATGTTCCACGCAGTCAGAGCTTGCTGTTGACACTCAGTAAATGTTAAACAACAATAACAATAACGGGCACCATCTGCATGACAAAATTAGAATGGAAGAAACATACAGGATTGACAGCCCTAAAGGCCAAACTTCCTTTACTGATTATTCCCAACATGTACAGCATTTTCCTTAGCTCAGTTGATAGAGTAAATATGCCCTTAGTCATTGAGGCAGAAAACCATCATTACCATTACTCTCTTCATCACCACTCATAGACTCTGTTTTCAGTATCTTTTCCTTCTAAACCATGATTAACACTGCTGTTGGTTACTTTCATAAAAAGTACTTGTTATATTAGCTATTTGCTCAGAAAACCTCTTTACTTGTTTCATTGTTTAGGAGGGTAAAATTTTAATATTTTAGTTTGGCATGTAAGTCCTTTTAATTGAATACCTCAACTCATATCTCCAACATAACATGCTACACTACTTGAAAATATTTTCTTGCAGCTTTGTGCCTCACATATGAGACCCATGGATAATTCCCAAACAAAGTATCCCATGCACATTTGTTCACATTTTTTTTATCATAATAGAATACCCTACTGTCTCTTTCTGTTGGGTTCTAGCCTGTTCTCCAAAGTTCAGCTTGAAGTCATCTCCTTTGACTGGCATCACTTGTTCTTGCAAAGGATTCCAATTTTTCTTCCTTCATTTTGAAAAACATATTGTGTTTCCCACATCATGTTATGGTTTATGTTAATGATTTTAGAAAAAACCTATTGAACATATTGGCATCAGGTAGTCTTATGAGTCCCTTAAGTATTTTATTAATGAAATTATAACATATCATGTTATATATTATCTCATACTATCTTCACAACAAACCTAGAAGAGCATTATGGCTACTTTAATATTTTTAATGTTATTAATTTTTATTAAAATTACTTTGATTTACAATACTTTATATATGATATAGGGTTATAGGTTTACACTTCTTCATATGTATATTGCCACTTATACCCACCACTTCTTCAGATGTTGATTAGTAGAGGGAAGAATTGGTAGAGACAAGAATCTCTTAGAAAAGACAAGGGAAATTTCTTCTTGTTGTTCTGCCTTCTACACGTCCATCTGCAAAGTACAAAGAGGGCTTTTACCATCTACTGGAACTGCTAAAACCTTGAATTTATTTCCCAGTACCCAGAATTGTTAGAAAAAAATGTGCCTTGTTCAATTTACCTGGTCTATGATAATTTGTTACAGCAATATAAGCCAAGAGAGTACATTTGAAAATTGACTCTGTATGGTCTCCCTGAAAACTGGATAGAAAATAGCTGTGTGGTTACCTTTAGGATCTATGCTAAAAGGATGTCACCATTGGGGAAGTTTTGAGGAGGCTGTGTTTCCAATAAATTCACGATGAAGGTTGTTGTTCATTGCTCCAAGACTGAGAAAAAGAAAAGCAATAATTTTTAAGTGAAATTATGAGATTCTTAAGACTTCTCTACTTGTACCTCTTGATTAAGTCCATGGAAATATACTAAAGAGGGAAAAGAGTCCATTAAATCTGATAATCAACTTCTTCTAAGCTTAATAAATTGGTGATATATAGGAAATTTAATTTGATTTAGAAAAATAAGGAAATGTTGTGCAACAATGAATACTTATTAGGGTTAATGAATAACTTGATCAAGCAAACCATGGCTTAGAAGTCACTTATAACATATTTAAAAGTTATAGAGAATAGACAAAAAATTATGCTTAATTTGTTTTTGATAAATCCCAACAATATGATTAAATTATCTGAATTTTGATGAAATTTCATGGCTTATAAAATAGAATATCATAAGAAAATCTATAGAATACCATTTTTTCTTTAAAAGAATAAATCACATGACAATAGAAGCAATTGCAACTTATTTAGAAAAATTCCTACTTGATGAAATTCTGATCTTGTCAGTTATGCCTACATGAATAATGCCAGAAGAGCAAAATTTCATGCATTATTTTATAGAATCAAGAATTTTGTGACAAAAATTATATAATTCATTCAAATTGAGAGGTTGCTTAAAGGGAAAAGGACATACTAAAAGAAATACATTTATTGGTTTATAGCAGTCATAAGTTAGGGTTATTTCTTGACAACTAGGAAATATAATTACAACAACAATGAGTTTAGTTAGGTAAATTTCATTCTACTTATTAGAAATAGTGGTTGCAAAAAAAAAGAAATAGTGATTGCAGATATTAATTTAGGCTCAAAATTTTTTGTCAATAAAAATTAATTGCAGAATGAGTATTTAACAGTGAACAGCATAACTGCTATCAAACTAATAAGGAACTGACTTTTTTTTTGGTTTATGGAACAATATCTGTATAAGCATTATTAGCATAGGCTGTAATAATTTTAAATGTTAAACCAGAACTTATACTTTAATGGCAGCAATTGAAAAATTTGGATTTGTTAAAGTTTTAGTTATATTATTTCTATAATATCATTTAGGAAATACATTCAGAAATGATAAATGATAACAAACTTGGTTATTAAATTCATTGGGATTAAAAATTAGATTTAATTTAAAATTGATTATTTGTTAAATGCAATTGATTAGTAGGCATTATGGTAAATACATATTTATCTTACTATCCTCCTTACAATATTGCAAATGATAAATTTGAAGTTTAGAGGAGTTAAGTATAATGTCAAAGAACAAACACAACAAATGGCTCAATCCTGAATCCTCAGCACTTGAATCCAGGTACAGCAAATACCTGATTTCAAAAGTTGTGCTCTTGGTCACTACTGCTTATCCACAGGAAAAGCCCAGGGATCTTCTACAACTCACTTCATTGTCTACTGATTTCATGCTAACATTAAATACACAAAAATAACAACTCTAAATCTGTCTGTGGCCCAATGCAAGATCTTCCAGGAGGCTGCTGGCTGAGAATCAGAGATCCCAGATGGTATTCCTATACAAGCCGCCTTCCTAGGCTCACTTTGGCAGCATATATTTCTAATCTAGATGGAAACTGCAAGTGAACAAAACCAAACTGAAAACTCAAATATTCAGTATTGATTCAAGTTCTGTTATTTTGCTAGAGTTTTAAAAGTTAAAATTAAGGGAAGAATAAATTTTTAATAAGAACAATTGTCCATGTCTTGTTTTGACCATAAAATGCAGCCCTCTACATTGTAGTGACTGATTAAAAATAATCCATTTTGTAATTTAAATCTTATCATTAGAAAATTTCTTCCTTTGATAAACCAGAGTCAATTTCATCTTAGGCTTTTGTATTTTTTTCTCATGGTTTTTAATCCTTATTTAATTTAACTCTATTTGATGCACCAGGTATTTATCAACAACTTATTTCACTATTTATCAACAACTTATTTCATTATCCAAATAATGGGATAAACACATATCCAATGAGAAATAAGGTTGTATATTTATAATTAACCACCTTTATAGAGGTTAGGTTCTTCTCAACACTGTCACACCATTCAAACTACCATATTCACTAGGATAAAGCATTAATATCAACACTAATGAAATGCTCCCCTTTTCTAAAAATGGAAAGGGTACTTTTTTACTGCAAAAGTATTCTAGCATAAATCCTTATTTCATCAGCCATTTCCTACATAACCTTTGACAATTCATGCAGTCTCTCTTATTTTCATATCAGTAAGGCAACCAAATATAGCTAAGTGATGAATAAAAGTTACTTTATACATGAATTTATACATTAAACAAATATATCAGGCTTTCCCCTATGGGAAATATTATTTTCATAGGAGACTTTTTTGCTCTGTGAACCTTAATATCAATGACTGTACCCATGAGATATAGTGTCCATGATAGCTATGAAAAAGTTTTTGCTTTTCTTCTAGAGTTTTCTGTGTCTGTGTCTCTGATCTATATTCTCTGGTGACAGACCATTTCTTTGATACTGAATAATTCTACCTATATTTCAAAAATTTTATTTTGGAATTCAACTTTTATCAAAAGAAAGTTCACCTCTATTGAACAAAGATTTGAATATACAATGAAATTAAAAATTCCCCTCACCCTTTCAAATGGCTCTGTCCCGATGTAGAGGATATAAAGTCTTAGTTCATCTCCATGAAAAGATTTCATGTGCATGTTAGATGCTCTATACCAGTGCACACTAAATATGGAAACCAAAAATGTCCTAGTAGAAAATGTACAGGTTCATCATTCATATTTTAAGAGATTTCATCAGTCACCCCTTAAATCTGTCAAAATAGGTTAAAATTATTATCTTAAAAATTATATTTAAGAAATCCTTATTCCATGACATATTACACTATTACAGAAAAAATGGAAGTATCATATAATAAAGGATATAGCTCACAGTAAAGGTAATATTGAAATATGAGGAAAGGGGCTGAAGCCAGGAAAGAATTAAGTTACTGAAAATCCAAGTTAATAATAGTCACTATAATTGAGCATTAAACTAGCTAACATTTTTTGAGGAAGATATAGACTTAAATTTGTATTAAGACTTCCATTAAAATTATGTCTGACTCTTTCAGTCTAGGGAACATAATAACCTCTGGATTTTAATTGTTGAAGAAAACCCTTTCCAGGCAATTAAGGCAGAAATTAAACTGAAATTTCACCCTAAGGAGAAAGGAAAAATTAAAAAGGCATTTTATTGGGGCTGTAAAACAGATAGAGCAGGATATGGAGGGAGAATCAGATTCTCTCTGGATAGGGTTAAGGAAGTGTCGGAGGACTTACAGGTGGCAGGAATATGTGCTTTACTACCACACAGAACTGTTCGTGTAACTAGGAGAGTGTCAGACTAAAGCACAAGCACAGTTAAGGTGTCTTTTCAGAACCATTCCTTATACATGCAAATAATTGTGCCTCTGGGCTTAGTCTCTGCATCCAAAAAAAAAAAAAAAAAAAGTGGAGGGAGATTTAATATTCAACAGTGGCATTATGTAGCTGAAGGAACAGAGTTAACTATGGGGACTGCATTAGCAAATCTACTATGAATTTCTATTAGGTTTAGCATGTAAACTTGAGGAGCAACGTAAGCAGCATTGGGTAGTCTACTATCTTGAATGATGAAGCCAAATTATCTAGAAAAATATGTAAATGTGTTTTTTTTTACAAATAGCCTTTATAGAAAAACTCATACATGCTCTACATAAAATCAGTTATATTATCATAAGATTTTTCTATTGACAAAACTGCATGTCAACTACCAGAATGTTGTTTCTACCATTATGCAGATAGATCTGTTTTAGTATTTTTGAAAATGAGCTGATGTGAAATAGCTACAGAGTAAAAAAGTTTAAGTAGAAATTTCATTTCCATAGATTAAGTTCTTACAATACTGAATATTCAACAGAGTTTGGGTGTTTTATAGGGGAATGATTATGGACAATATAGATGTTAATTTAAATATCACCAGCTTTATTAGGCAAGTATATGTATATCTTTGCTGCATGACAAAGACTTGCATTACTAACCATCTAGTAAACTACTGGTATTAAATTCTATTGTATTTTCAGTTCAACTTTTTTCTCAAAACTTTATGCAGATGACAAGACAGTTTGATGTTATGTTATATATTTTTTCATATATATATGAAAATGTTACAAATTCAAGAAATCTGTCATTGAGTGCTTTTGAATAAGTCATAATAAATATTAATTATCTCCACTCAGCAGCAAAACTGGTAGTGAAAAATTAATCATCAATTTTTGGACAAATGTCTCAGATTTTTTTATAATACCAGAGATATAAATATTTAATTAAACAAATGGTGTTATATGTGGACTGTCACCAAAACATTATTTGTACTTTTTTATTGTATGTATGAATTAGAAACAAGATTACCACCAGTATTTTTATCTGAGACATATTCCAGTTATTTTTTTCTTGGCTTCATTTATCTCCTGTTTGTATTCACTGCTCTGGGCACTAACTTTGAATGGATTTGGATAACACCATCCTTCATCTGTGCCATTACTTTCTTGTATCTTGCTCTTAAGACTCCTTGTTCATTAAGACTTGAAAAGTCATGGGACTCACAAAATCACCCATATAGCACTATGGATAAATGCCCAATCGTAGATGAAAAATTCATAGCTGGGAAAAGGTAATTAGTGGCTAATTCTGCTCTCCCACCATTCCTAAAATACTGGGGTGCAAATTATGCAGCGGTACTAGCAATCAGTTACATTTTGTAGTATCTAAATCCCATTATAACATGTCCTAGTAATTGTCATTTTCCTTTGTCTGCTTCACTCACATTTTCCCTCATTCCTTACCTCTGGCATTGCAATTTCCAATAAAAAAAATCTCAGATAAGTCTCTAATCTCAGGTTCTGCTGACTGTGGAACTCAGGTGAAAACACTTTTTATTTTCCTCTGTCACAGGAAGTGATCACAAAATGAAAAGGCTGGGGAAAAATATTTACTCCTCAAAATCACTAAGCATTTGGAAAAAAATCACACCAAAATCAAAATGAATTTTCACCTCATACCTGTAGGATTTCTATTTTCAGCAAGACACGTATCTGCAAGCCTATCAGACACAAAATTCTCAAACATGGAATAAGGTAATAGAAAGATGCATCTTTGAAGGCATTACTTGTCATGAAAAAGAAAAGATGAATTTCCTCGTTTCCAGTACCACATGTAGGGAACTTGACGGTTGTCACTCTATACTATACTAACAATAGATAAATATATAAGTAAACTGTACCATCAGGTCCAACTCTTAGGTCTGTCGGCAAAGTGAGGTCACAAGGCAAACAACTTGTACAAAAATTTAGAGACAGATAAATACGAAGAACCACATGAAATGTGCGGACACCCATGAATAGAAACCTCTGTGAGATGCAATACCAGGTTAGAGAAGCAGAGACCATCATTGATGAAATTCTGGAAGCTAGGTATAGGTAATTCTGAGAGTTAAAAGCCACAGGATGGTCTAGGTGTAGAAGAGACTGCAACTTTTGTTAAGTCTTAGTTTCAGGAACTCTTACACAGTGAAGATCAGAGAAAACTCTCCAGCAGGCCGAGAAAAAAATTTAAACATTTTAAAGTACACCAAAATTTTCTGTTCTTACAAAGACATATCCCAAGAAATACTTGACCAGAGCCTAACCTATTGAAGCATTATCAGAGTCTAAGTAACTTGGAGTAAGGAAATTATCAATTCCACCCCCTCTTGGCTTTCATGTTGATAAGGAAAATACAAAACTGTAGATCCAATTAGCCATCCTGTTCTACTTAAGGGATGGAAAAGAAAAAATGAGAAGCACATGTAAAGGGACGTCTGAATTACCATCTTTCAACATATATAGTATCAGGTCCAGATGAATTCACTTAAAATTGTACCAAACTTTAAGAAAATAAATATAACAAACACCTATCCCTTTCATAGAGAAGTAGTACTTTCTAACTCATTCTGACACCAACATGCAAAACTCAATGTATGCAACCCTTCATATCAACAGACTAAAATTGAAAACTACATAAGCTGTCAATAGAAACAGAAAAGCATTAAAAAACAAAAAAAAAAACAAACAACTTGCCACCTACTAATGAATCTGGTATAAATTCCACCCAAATGTATTTCATACTTTTAGAGTTTTTTTGTTGTCATTGTTGTTGAGTATTTTTACATCTATATTCATGAAAGATAATGACCCATTGTCTTTTCTTCTAGCTCTAGTTTTGTTAAGAAAATGCTGGTCCCTAGAATGACTCAGAATCTTTAATGGCTATAGACCTATTTAGATATCTTATTGTGTGAGTATTGTAAATGTATGTTGGCAGATTATGTATTTTAAGGAATTGGTCACTTTCATCTAAGTCATTAAATTTGTGGGTATAGAGTTATTCATATTGCAATCACTGTTAATCTCCATGGCATTTTTGATATTTCTTTTTAATTTATGGTATTAGTAATTTGTGTGCTTTTCCTTTCTTTGCTCTCTCTCTCCCTCTCTCTCTCTCTCTCATACTCTCTCTCCTAGACTGGTGACAGACTTATTGATTTAATTGATATTTACTAAGAAACAGATTTTTATTTCATTGATTTTTTTCCTCTTGTTTAAAATAATATACAATTTTACTTTCTTTCCTTTTTAGCATATCAATTGCATTTCCTTTTTGGGTGGCTACCTTCGAGTTTGCACATTGTTGTAAATACACATTTACCACAAAAATCAAGACCATTTTCAAATAACTCTATAATATTTCATATGTAAGTACGTTATAATAATTAAAAATCTAACTTGTCTCTCCCATTCCTTATATTATTGACACCATACATTTCATTTATACATGAACTGTCATCATTGAACAAATGGATAGTATTATGAACAAACTTATTTTTAAATCAATTAAGAATAAGAAAAAGAAAGATTTTAACTTCACTTTTTCCATATTTAAATATCCTTCATCCATGTAGATGTGCATTTATGAGCTGTCCCAAGAAGGAATCTCAAAAAAAAAAACATGGTGATGCCATGTTCCCAGCCCCACCTAAAGAAGAGTGGAGTTGAGCTGCCAACAGAAGCTAGAGAGGACTTGAAAGATAGATGTGGAGTAGAGAAATTTGTTTGCTTCTTGATATTAGACTTGTATACCAGAAACATGGGGACATAGTAGGAGACTTCTAGAACTGAACCATACACAGAAAATTGGAAGAGATGTGAAGAACCATGTTGGGAGTCTGACAATGACAACTGATATCTTAATTTGTATTTTAATTTTACCCCTTTAAGCCCAGATTTGCCTGGCCCTTTTGGCCCTGCTGACCCCTTCCCTATGATTCCCCACTAGAAGGTGCCTTAGCCTTGCGGCAACCTTTTAGGCCTTTGTTGTTTTGGTTCAGGCCAAGTCTGTTTGGCTGGGCATTTACCCATGAGGGAATGATAACTTGGGGTATTTTATTGAAAACTACTGTCCTTGCTTCTCTCTCTATCACATTAATTCTATTAAATATCTTTCAAACTAAGATTCCATCTTTGTCTTTTTGCTGTGGATGGCAGAACCTATTTAATGTATGCAAATTTGGGAGTTCTTGGTAATGTGATGGCAACACAGCAACCAAAATATAATTGACTTCTAGGAGCATAACAGATAAGGAGACATATTCTCCTCTATATCTAGAAGGAACTGGATGTGCTGACACACTGATTTTAGCATAGTGAGTCTAAGTTTAAACTTCTTGTCTCCAGAATTATCAAAGAATACATTTGTGTTGTTTTGAGGTAATTTATTACAGCAATGATAGGAAACTAATACAGATCTTATTCGCATTCAGTTAATAAAGCAATGTTATTCTCACATTTTTTATAACAAACACCTCTCTCATTTTTATGACACATATAACTGAATCAAATTGTATCTCACACAATTCTTACTATAGCCCTTTTTCTTATTTTAGTTTCACTGTGTCTATCCACTACCTACAAGTATAATCATGGCACCTTACTTCAGCTCTATGGACAAAAGTCACTTCATTTCTTGAACTTCCACTACCCTCTGGGACTTAGCCAAAAAAATCATCAGTCATTTTGACTTAGAAATCTGAACTTTAGAGTGAGTTAAATCCTACATGGCTACTTTATAAACATTGATTGATTGATGAAAGTGGATAAATACTTCTTTCTTCTCAAATTTAGAGGTAATAAATTAATAGTTTCTACTTGTTCCTCCAAGTTATCTAGCAGGATGAGACTGGAATTTCCCTCTGTGGTGATTAAGATTATAATTTATGGTTGGATTGGCTTTCTTTTTTCCTTTACATTATACTCTTTCCATTCTTATTCCAATCTTTGGGGATCTCTTTCAAAATAAACTGCTGCATGCAACCCCATATTTTATACCTGTCTTCTGAAGAAACTAGCCTATATTTATTATTTTATTATTATTATTATGTAAATAATTTATTTATATATGTATTTCACATCATTGTAATCCCCAGGGTCACCCACCACCTCCTCTCCTTGGCTGCTCCATCTGGTTCCCCCTCCCCGTTGTGTACTTTCGTTTGGTTGTCCATATATTAGTAAAACCATTTGGTTTCTGTCTTTTTCTTTCTGACTTGCTTCTGCTAATATGATTTCTTCTAGGTACATCCATATTACCATAAAATCATCAAATTTGTCATTTTTAATTGAGTAATATTCCATTGTGTCTATCTATCTATCTATCTATCTATCTATCTATCTATCTATCTATCTATCTATCTATCTATCTATCTATCTATCTATCTATCTATCTATCTACCTATCTACCTACCTATCTATCTATCTATCTATCTATCTATCTATCTATCTATCTATCTATCTATCTATCTATCTATCTATCTATCTATACCACATCTTTTTATCTATTCATCTATCTTGGGACATTTGGGTTGTTTCCATGTCCTTGCAATTATAAATAGTGCTGCTATAAACATCAGAGCACATGTATCCCTTTGTACCCACATTTAGGTCTCCTTTGGGTAGATTCCCAGAAGAGCGATTGTTGGGTCAGATGGTAGTTCCATTTTCATTAGTTTGAGGATCCTCCACACTGATTTCCATGGTGGCTGGACCAGTTTACATTCCCACCAGCAGTGTAAAAGTGTTCTGCTGTAGCCTAGATTTCTTAGTGATATAAATGTTCTTGGCAAACATGTCTTCAGAACGGGATTCTGAAACTAGAACACACGCCCGTCAGCACCCATTGTGCTGCTGATGGTAAGATGAGAACACCCTCTGCATGACATAGCATATTTCCTAAGAATTTAAACAGTGATTTTGGAATAAGTATAAGAAAAAGGTGAAACCTCACCTTTTGAAGTAGTTCTTCTGAAGTAGTTCTAAGGTTGGCATTTAAATACTAGTAGGGCAAAATAACACTGAACATTGATATTTGCCTATTCTTTGCAGCTTTAAATACTTTTAAAAGTAAAGTGATGAACTCAGGAACTTGTGCTTTGAAAATAAGAAAGCCTCCATGGCAGCTTTATAAAGACTCTGACCTTTTGCAGCTAAAGAGAGGGTTAAAACTTAATTATAAAAGTAGTATTCTACTTATAGTAACTATGTCTATAATCTTGATAGGCATCGTATATTGAAGAAAAAGTGCTGAATAGAAAAGAATCAGACTAGAGACCTACAATGGGGACTTTTGAGGGAATGAACTGAGAACCTCCTACTTCCAGATGCTTGGAGTTCATCAGCTTCGCAGAGGCAGTCCCCTTTCCTTTGTAATAGAAATGATGTCTCTATTTTCCTGAAGTCCATTTGAAAACCTTTGGGGCAGTTGCCTTTAAAGAATATGTTTGTATACATCAACAATGCCTTTAATTCCTTCCATTGTCTTCAGTAATAAATGTAGTTAACCTGAGCTGGAAGTTAAAAGTCTCATTTCAGGAGAATTAGACATGAGGCAGATAAAGACAATCATTAGGCAAATGAGGTGATGTGCTAACAATAGATAAGTCTGGAAAAATTTATATGGATGTTCTTTGTACTATTTTTACTTTGGAATTCATTTTAAACTTGAGGTTATTTCCAAATACATATTTGAATTGTATATGACTTTCAAACAGTCCTTTAAAGAATTGAAAAAATAATAAGACTTTCACAAAAGATCCCTGAATGCAGCATTTCTAAGGAGACCATGGGTTAAGCAATTTTTTTTATAAGTTTAAAATTTAAAGTGGTACAAAATTGTTTTAGTTCGCATTCAACATTCGCAAACGCATTTCAGGAATAAGTTTAGATGATTAGTTGCATGAGTGGCTTTTTATATCTAATAAAACCACTTTCATTAGACATGCCAGAGCAGGAGGTTGTGAAATTGGTATGAGCAGTTCAAAAGTAATCCGAATACTTGCTTGCATTCCAAACAAGCAAGATCAAAAAGTAAGCTCAAGGAGCAAGCTGCACCTTAAGTCTTTGACTTCTTTGACCCTCAGAAAATAGCTAAATTCTAAGGAATAAAAATAGTACCCATGACAATGAATTTTCTGAAAGATATATTTCTAAAATCTCATACCTTAAAGTGCAAGATACTATGTAAATGCCCAAAATGAATTACCCCTCAAGCTTGAACTAAAAATTATCAGGAAAGTATTTGACATTTTCTTAGGATTTGCCATCTACGACAGAGAAAGTAATTCAAAAAATCTGAGTTTATTTATTGTTTTACCTGATGAAACAGTTTTTACCCAATTGTATAACTTAATAAACCAATTACAAAAAGTAAAATGGTTCAACTAATATATGATATTGCAATCATTTAGGGTCTATAGTTCTTTTCTATAATTTCTCTAACTGATCACTGCTGGTCTGCTTCTCCATGGCAAAATTAGCATTCTAGTTGAGCTGTGAAACAAAAGAGGCATTTGAAAACTATTTTTACAGGACAAGTTTCATCGGACTTGGCATGTAGGGAAGAAAACATATCTCCTATGGCACAGATGACAATTCTTAGGGAAAGTCTTAACAATTCTTTCTCCTTCCTCTTATTTTCAAATGGCAATGTAGGACTTAAATAATTAATTCAGACCCCTGTATTAGGTAAGTAAATTAAAACTTCTAAATTGTGCTAAAAAAAAAAAAAAAGCAGGTGATTTCCTATATAGAAGTAGACAAACTACAAAACTGCATTTGTCATTCAGGTCAGTCAATGTCACTACTTAATTTCAATCCATTAACTTATGTAGATATAAGTTATGACCTTTACGGGGGTTGGGAGAGGGGATCTGAACAAAACTGAATTGTATTTAGTAGTAAGGCATGCTGCCTCATTTAAATTGTATACATCATACCCAGAAAACAGTCCATGTTTATTTTGATTTACCCTGTTGGTGACATTAGCCTGAATTCAAAGAAGAAGCTCTGATTATTTGGATTGTTGATGATATTTGGATGACAGTATATTTGCTTTCAATGGATCTGGGGTTATGCACAAAATATGTCCAGAGTTATTTCTGTTGTGATATTTTAATGGCAATCATTTGGAGAAAATGCAAAATTATATTAGTGGAAAGCTGTTTGAATGTATTATATCTGCCTCCCAGCCCCATCCAGTAGAATACTCTCCAACTGCAATAAATAAATAAGGATGACCTAACAATTTTACTTATGGATATAAAATCAAATATAGAATCCAAGAACTTTTTGTATATGCATGCTATTATTTGTATATTGTGTTCAATCAGCATTATTCCTAATAGCCAAAAAATGGGAGAAGACCATCTGATAAATAAATGGATAAATACAGCATGGTATATACATGCAATGAAGTATCATTCAGGCTTAAAAAGGAAGAGAATTCTGACATATGGTAAAACATGAATGAATTTTGATGATATTTTGTGAAGTGAAATGAGCCAGTCAGAAAAGCACAAATATCATATGATTGGTTATATAAGTTACCTAGAATGATCAATGTCAGAGAGATAGAAAATACAGTGATAGTTGCCAGAGATTGGAAGAAGAATGGGGAGCCAATGGTTATTGGGTATAAGAGTTTCATTTGGAGCAGATTAAGAAGTACTGGGATGGACAGGCAGTAAATTTAATGTACTCAATGTCACTGAATTATACCCTTTAAAATGGTTTAGAGGTAAATCTTATATATATATTTTATCTCAATATAAAAAATAAGACTGAACTCTATTTACATTAGGTTATGATTTCCATGACATATTGAGTGAGAATAGCAAGGTTCAGAATAAGAATATACCAAGTTACTACTTGGTTAGAAAGGAGTAGTAAAATAAATGGTGTGCTTATTTTGTTAAAAAATACACCACAGAATAAGTCATACACTAATGGAAATGATTATTAACAGAAGAATAAGCAAGTAAAAGGAAGAGAAACAGAATTAAATATTCTAGACAGAGATAGAGATAGATAAATATTCTAAGAATAAATTTTTAACATAGATTGAATTTTTGAGCCATATAAACATTTTACATTAAAAAAGAATCAAACCAAAAAAGAAAAAAAATCTAAGAAAATCTAAAATTGAAATAATTGGATTAACTATCAAACTAGATATAAGTAATATATATGACTCATGAACACAGTATTTTGAATGCACATCTGTGAATGCTCATATTAAAAAAATATAACTTGCATGCCACAAATTTCATCTTTTTAAAAAGAATATAACTTAGTGGTTTTAACACATATTTGAAACCAGGTGATAAAGGCACTAAAACTGCAGAGGACAGCTCCCAGGTAGTTTACAGGTTACTGTCTGAGTCCTTTACTCTGAGCACAAGTGCAAGAACACTCAAATTCAGGGAACAGCTTGGCTTCTGGAAGCTTCTTCATATGTCCTTCAGAGATCAGCTACAGTAGTCTGGAAGATCAGCATGGGGGAAGCTAAATTAATTGACCTCTGGAATGGCTGTTTCTGCAGTTTTCTATACCTCTATCAGGTCTAAACCACTACCAATTTTCTCTTTCCCTTAGAACATATCTTATCCAGTGCTATTTCTCCTCACCTGTGCCTCCTCCCTCCCATCCCCACCCCTGAGGCTGCCACCTGTAACAGATTTTGGCTTCAGCCTTGCCTTCAGTCTCCAGTTAAACATTTACAGAATTAGGTAACCATCACCACTAACTTTAGAACATTTTCAATATCCTTAAAATAAATTCTGCATCATCATGGAATGGAGGTTTATTACCAAAGTCACAAAAGGAACATCTTAAGTTTTGTGACCATACCTGAAGATGCAATAAATGACTCCAGTGCACACTGATCAACTCAGTTCTACAAAAATGCTTATCTGACTGAAAGATGTGCTGAGATAAATAATATAGGGACAATTCTCAGACAATGAGGCATGAGAGTTAGTGACTCTATACCCCAACATTCTGGTGGGACATTTCTGGGCCATGAAAGACCATATTCTAGGCAACTCTTCAGAGGGTTCCCAGTTGCTATAAATGGTAATTTCTTCATTAATGCATGCTTTATTAACTTTCTCACATCCTTGATTCATTTTCCAATTTTTTGATGAATGTCTTGGAATCATCTTCCAAAGAAACTACCTGCAATAAGAATCTTGTCCTAAGGTTTCCTTCCATGGGAATTCAAGTGAAGATAAACACTATGTTTGTCTAGGTATGGTAATCAGTATATCTAGCACATATATATTTGATCACTATTATTCATCAGTAGCATAAACTAGATTTATGAAAGGTATGGAACAAGGAATATAACAAGTGATCCTATAGTAGTTTACTGTGCCAGAAAACACAGACACTCTCAAAGATGAATACCAAGAGAATACAAGAACAAGGGACAAAATTGATGGATTTTTCATTGACCAAATGTACAATAATTTCAGACTTGAAAAAGAATGATTGTCATTCAAAATATTGAATAATAAAATAAAAATATGTTAAGTCCATAGTGGTGCTCAGATACAAGAGAGAACTGCTTGAAAATTAAACTTGAAAGGAAAATTGATAATAAAAGAAGTTAAACGTTAGCTCTACCTTTTAAGAAGGAATTATCATTAATTCCAAGTGAATGACTGAAAGCTTTATTATTTTTTTCCAGGAAAATGGTCATTCAGTTATTGTAAAATGAGTAAGTGTTTCCATATGAACTCTAATTAACTAACTGCAGTAATAAAATTAGTTGTATCTTTCAGTTCTTAATGCTTGATTTTAGCTTAAATATTCCTTTTTGACTTGCTATTATTTTTGCTTTTTAAATTAGATTGATTGGCATATCAAAATAAACAATTTTCTAATTTAATTTCTGTTCTCAATTTTACTCAGTATTTGCAAGCTGATTGTTACTATTTGTACAGATTCCTTCTTTATGTTGAACCCAGTTCAAAAAGCATACATTAGAGAGTGCAGAGAAAGATTACAGAAAATGAGTTTTTAGCACTCCTCCTCAATCCCCATCTCCACACACAGAAACACTGATTTTGAAAATAACCTACAGACAACAGAAGCTCTATGAAAGCCTGTAAGCCCAGTAGACTGGTTCCAGTGTAGTCAGTCAGAGAAAAAAAATCCAAGAACAGACACATTGAAGAAGGTTAAGAAAAAGTTTCCTCTATCCATGTTCTTCCTTTCCAAACCAGTGTCTGTGATTTCTCTGATGTTGGAGGCCCATGAGAATACAGTGATTGCTATGCTTCAGAACCATTCACCAGAACATTGAGAGGACCAGCAAAGTTAAATGAATAATCTTGTGATAGTTAGACCCAGGGAGAAATGGCAAAGACTCACAGCATTCTGGGTATGAACCAAGAGTAACAAAACCCCAGTTTCTACTCACTGCCTGGTAGATTCTACCAAAATGCCTATCCAAGAAGTTCAAAGATTTAGTACAGGGAGGACCTTCCAAATTAGCCCCTGTGCAACCCTAACACTCAGCACCCTGTGTACCTGGTGGCCAAGAGAGGTCTTTTTCAGATGGCAGAAACAAGTTTCTGCAGATAGCACCTGAGCACACACCCAACAGGTGGGAAGCAGCTACTGGAAAAGGAGCACAACCTTACATATTTTAGGTCATCCTTCTAAACAAAATGTCTGTGAAGCTGTCTGCATCAGTAGGATTTGCTGGGTTGAAAGACACTAAGCACTTTTATATGAATAGGTAGGAGGGTAGTTAGATTAGATTTCTTTTTTTCTTTAACAAATTCTTCTTTTATAAACACTTTAATGAATATTAACCAAGATCTATTTCAATCTGATTTTTTTTTGTTGTCTCATAAGTTTTCCATGATTATATAGTAATGTACATCTTATAAAATCTTCAAAATGTGGAAACATGAAGAAAAAAATCACCTTTCAAAAGACAGCATTGTTAACAATTGTATTCTGTCCCATTAACTTTTTATGCCTTTTATATGACTGCATTGACATATTGTTTTACTTTGTTATTTATACTTAACATTATAGCATTTTCTATGTTTTTACAACAATCTCCATAAAGACAATTCTTAATTACTGTATACAATTTTGCAATACATAATGCCAAAACATAAATTGACTTAACATTTTCAAGTTTCCCCTGTTATAATCATTTATAAATGATGCTGCAAATTATTCTACATATAAAACACTTTTCAAAATTTAGATTATTTTTAATTATTATATTTTAAAATTTAATTTTAATTATTTTACTTAAGATTACATCAGTTGTTACAACTGTGGTGTACACTCCACCAACTCACCCATATTCCACTACCTACTTCAAAAATTATATAATATACAGTTTTAGAAAACTAATTTTACTTTTTATGTTCTTAACTCTTTTAGATATTAAATTAGATGCTTTTCTAAATTTCTAACATATTTTCTAAACTTCTAAATTTTAAATAAGCTCTTTATTAGTCTGCAAGTGTTTTTTCAAACATGTGCATTCTATTGAGCATTTTCTATTTTAGACATATATTGTATCCAGTATTATATTTTAATTCATGTACCTTTTTTCCTTTTCATTTATCCTAACTTCATTCCTGATTTTACCCGCCCAATTAAATTTGTCACACACCTCAATGATATCTGGGTATATTTTCTCTTTTTTAAATATCCACTGATACCTCATTTTTTTAAGTAATCAGATGATATTCATGATCTCACTATTGAATTCCAAGAAAAATCCACGAAGCTTTAATAGTGGTACCATTAATTTGACAAATTAATCTGGTAAATATATAATCTCTATAATAACTAGACTCATCTACAATTAGAAATTTTGCATTTTTAATACATTCAATAAAGTCAAATTTTTTAAATAAAGTATGCATATTTTTTCTTAGGGTTAATCACTAAACATTTTGTTTTATTACCTTTGTAAGTGTAATCCATTTTATTTAATGAAAAATTTTATTAAAAAAATCAGTGAAATAGGCAAAGTATAACCTCTGTAAAAATGTACTGTATACTTTGTATCTGTCTGTCTATCTATCTATATCTATCTATCTATCTCTCTATCTGTATCTGACCTTTATTAACAAAAACTTGTCTTGATATGTAAGAAAGGAGACACTAACAGAGTGGATCCTTGCATCACAAAGAGAAACAAATGAAAAGAAAAAGAATTTAGACTGAATTGATTGATGAAAAATTATGTTTCTGTTAAGAAATTTCATATGCACATAATAGATGTATTTATGGTCACAAGAAATACAGTTTCACCATGGATGGAAACCTCAAGGTAATATATATAGACAAAATAAATTGATTTAATGGTAGCATAAACTACCCTAGGAGATAAGAAGTTTGTTCCGGCCCTGCAGTTGTGCGAGAGGAAGCTGAAATAATTTTAACTATTTGAAAAACAGAAGTTATGTGATGACATGTTGAATGGTAATATTTTGATAATGTAGAAATATAGTTCATTTATTCTTCCTTCTGTTCTAATTCCACACACATAATATATGATCTTGAAAAAAAATGCTAGCTCATCACTCCCATGACTGTATTGCTTTAGTTGAACAGGCATTTTGTTGGCAGGTGTAAAATTGCACCTGTAATGTAGGAAATCCTTTGAGGACACAGTATTTAAATTCCTTCAGGGTTTATTTTAAAGCTAATGGTTTCAGTTTATGTTTTGGATTTGATTCACATGTTAAATGCTTTAATACAAGTAGGAAAAGCCAACTTCACCTTCTTTTGCTTGTGAGCAGAATAAATCCCTCAAGACAAAAACTAAGAATGATGACTGACCTAATTCAGCTTTTGTGCCTTTATTTGTTAAGGAAGTTGAGAGTGCTATGAGATTGATTAAGTCAAATAAATAGGTTGTGGTTGACACTTTGGGTAATTTGTTCACTTCTCTTTGTTTGATCGTTTTTCTAAGCACTGCCAAGCCTGTTTCCATCCAGATAAACATGACCATTTGCTGGTAAATTATCACTTTTTGGAAATGGAGCTAACACTAGTTCCTCATTTAAAAAAAAATGAATGTTAAGTCTAATGCAAATACTTACCATCCCACTCATGTTTGTGTTTCAGTTGAGTGGTTAAAACGGTTTATGAATTTTATTTTCTCTCATACAAATCAGCTGAACTCCAGTCTCCAACTCAAAACTGCTAAGTTCTATTCTTTTGAACACATGTAGAATAATCTTGAATTTCTTGGCACAAATTTTAGGAAAATACTTACTTCTTTGATTACTATTAACCACTCCCTTTCCAAGTATTTCTCTGTGTGGCCCAAGTTAGCCGAATAAATATGTGTGGGCTTTGTTCAGTGAGTTTCAGACATCTGTTGAATTCCTGCTATACTCCAGAGCCTATGTTGGCTTCCAGGGAAAGAGAATGAATCTGGTTCTTTCATAACATTGCTGATAAAACCATGGGGGAGAAGGGAAGAGAAATATAATTCATATCACTCAAGATACAATCAAAGAGGCACAAGAAAGGGATTAAGTGCCATAAGACTTCCTGAATGAGAAGCAACACTTGTTCAATGGAAAGGATTTTGTGAGCCCAGAAGGTGAATAGGGTTTTTCAGAAGTCAAAAAAGTGGAAGAAGAATGAGGCCCAGTAAGAGATAATTAATTTGCTTTTTAAGTGAATCAACTGTATGAATGAATTTTAAAAGTCATAAGCTTTAGTCCACAGTAAAGTGAATATTGCCCTTTAAAGCAATTATTTTTATAACTAAATTAGGTCATCCATAAAGGCTTGAATTTTTAGACACTGGAAGCATATATCATAAAATCTCCAGAGATGCCTGACCTGATACTGCATATAATTGAGACATTTCTACATCCTTTAGGGAGTAAATCAGTTGATTTTTCAAATCTTTTATTCACCTCTAATTTAAGTGTCCTCTTTCGAAATGGCAATTTGACCCAGAACATCTCTAGAATGTCTGAGACATTTAACAGTTCCTCCAGGGGCTGTTACATCTGTGAGTCATGATGTATTCAGAAGTTAGAACAAGTTGATGGATTTTGGAAAAAAAACATTTGATGTGATACAATTTGCTTCCAGGAAATAATAGCATAAACTCCGAAGATCAGGAGAATGGAAAGTAGAAGCATATTTGCCTAACATTATTTTGTACTGAATAAAGGTAAATTTTAGGGTACTTATCCTTGCAAAACAACACAGAAAGCAGCATGATATTCTTGAAAGAAGATTGAATGGGAACTAGGAAATGGGAAGCCTGGAAGTTTGTTCTGGTTTTGACACAATTTCCTGTTACTTTATTTTCATTTTTAATTTTTGGAGACTAGGTCTCGCTATTTTTGCCTAGAGGGTCACATTGCCCAGGATACCACAGACTCAAGCAGTCCCCAGCCTCAGCTTCCCAGGTAGTTGGGATTACAGACGGGCGCCACCATGCCCAGCTATATATTTTTTGGAAGTAGGTCTTGCTATGTGCCTCCAGAGGGACTAGAACCATGATTCCTAGCCCCGCCACAGCTTCCTAGACTGCAGCTTATAGACATGCGCCACCATGCCCGACCACTACAAATTTCTGTTATGAATCTAAAATTCATAGTCTCTTAAAGGCCCAAAGACCTCCTGTTCACATCCAAGAGTAGAAGGGTTGAACAAGCAAATTAACATCAGATAAATCAATATGAATAAATGATAAATTGAATAAGGTGTATATGGAGAATTTACATGGCTATAAATTCTAAAGTAAAATGGAGCCAACCAGGGATTTGTATCATGTGTTAAAGAATCTGAGTTATGAATGATAGAGGAATGGGTGATTTTACATAAAAGGGACTGACATTTTTTATTTTTACTGAGAGTAAAAAGATGAGTTGGTAAAAAGATTAGGATAGTGAGGAGATTTTCACTGATAAATCTACACCTGAATGATAACATGCGAACTACATTACTCTTGGTCATAAAAATAAGGACAGAGATTGTTTCTTCCATTAGCAAAAGGGCAAAAGGCTGAGACAAGGACAGAGTTCTCTTAGCCTCTAGGGCATTCACTACTCAACTTAATCTATATTTTCAGTAATGCTAACAGATTAACCCAGAACCACAGCACTACAATGACCTTATTTCCTATACAAAGGTGATACTTACTGACCTATTGAGGCAAGTCTGTTTGACCCTTTTGGGGATACTGATCGTACTACATGCAATATCAACAATGCATCAGAGAGAATTAATGACTATCTTATGAGGCAAGTAGAGTAAGGCTCAAGCATACCATGTGGCACAGCTGTCTCAAAGATTATAATAGAACTTTCTGGGATGAATAACTCCCCCAAGAATTCTTTTTGGCAAATAACAGCATCTATCTTCCCTTCTAGGGAATTTACTGGCTGAACTCAGGTCAGTTTTTACTCTGTTATGAACTTTGGATTTTCTATTAAACTTCCATGAACATTTCATACATTTCAATTTCAAGGAAGTATCAAAGAAATGAAAATACTGAAAGTACACTATTAGTGACATCAGTTGGTAAAATTTCAACAACATATATCTATATACTATTAAAAATAAACTGCAAAGATGTGGATTAAAATCAAAATCAGTATAGCACTTAACCTGGGATTATGGGAGTTTTATGCCATGACTTTTTATCTTTGCATTAGAAAATTTACCTACATGTTATACATATACTCTGAAAGTATCTTGTCTGTGTGTTGAAATGATAAAGAGATCAAAGTGTTTTCTAGAAGAGCCAAGGTTTTTAATAGGTGCCCATGGGCTTTAGTGTTGAATTCTAGGTGAACCTCTTGTACCTTCAGTTCAGTCTCTCAAACTAGAGTGGAAATCAATACAGCAGATGAGCAAAAAAGACAAATTTAAAAGAGCTAGAAAAACATTTAGCTGCATAAAACACCAGAGAGGCTAAATCATTTGAATGTTATTCAGAAGAAATATTTATTTTTCTGGTTTGAAACTGACAAAGTGTGAGTGAATAGTATATTATAAGTTGCTGAGTAAATTCTGGGAGTTTTTGTGAATGTATTGACCCTTCTGAAGTTTTTTTTATGTGTGTTTTAGAAGAAAATTCCTGCAGTTGTGATGATCTTACATCAAAGGACTGATAGATTTACCAGTGTTAGCTTTAGTGACATGCAAGACACAAATAAATGAAATTTATACACTTCAACTTTTGGACCATATGGATTTTCACAGTGGAGGAAAAAAAAAACACATTAGTTTATGAGGAATAGTTCAGAGATGTTTCATAAAGATGTTTTGGTGGTTATTTTGTGGTCTGGTTAGGACTTTACAAATACAAAAAAAAGAAAAAGCTCCTCCCCCTCCCCCAAAGAAACTGTGGCAAAGTAGAGATGTTTAAGAAGTATGATGAATTTGAAGGCAGGTGGTGAGAATGGCTGCAGATGGGTTGGGAATGTAAGTTCAAGCAAAAAGAAAGAAAGAGAAAAGGAAGGAAAGAAGGAGAAGGGTACAAAGAAAGAAAGGAAGGATGGAAAACTCATATGCTTAGGTGTTTGGATTATTTTCATAAGCAATGAATTCAGGAAAAGTGTTCAGGTGTAAAAAAGGGAGTATATTTTCTATCTTTTTTTTTAGGAAGACAGTTTTAGAGAAAAAGCAGAAAACAGAGGGGAAAATATTTGGGAAACAATATAATGGTTGTTAGCATCAGTCTATGTAAAAAATGATTTCTTTCAAGTAAATCAATGAAAACAAGAATAAAGAAGAATGGAATTTCTTACTGGGGGAAGTCACCACCCAGTACCCTGCATCGTAGGTGAATAGGGAACAGGCAACTGTGGGTCCCTGTACCATTTCCACACACAGGGCCCCCGGATAGGCAAGCCTCAATGATCAGACCCTGAAGGAGGTTGGCAGGCCTGGTGTCCAACATCCCAAGTGAAAGTGGATCTGGCAACCTCAGGTTACCACATCATTTCCACAAGCAGGGCCCCCTGAACTGCCTGTCACAGCAGTTGGTATGTTGATATGTTGTCAGACTTGGCACCCAGCATCCCAGATTGCAAGAAAACACCAATCTCTGCATCAGCCAACTGGCAGCCACAAACTTAATCAAGCAGATCAAACACAAGACAGAATCATCCAGGATTTGGTACAAGCCTTTCTACAACCTTGTCAACCAATACAAGAGCCATAGTTTATCAATACATAGAGCAATTCCAAAAGCAAACCACAAGAAAGAGGAAAAATGCAAATATTCAAGCAAGCCTTCCATGAAACAATAAACCACCAAAGGAAAGACAACATCTAAAACCCCAGAATGATGACATAGAAGAAATGTCTTATCTTTCAGACAAAGAATTAAAATTCAGTATGACAAAGACATTCATAGAGTTAAGAGAAGTCAAATAAACTCAGCATGACAGAAGCATTCAAAGAGTAAATAGAAGTAGAAAAATATAAAAAAAGAATGCATCAATAAAAGTAACATAATTGACAAACTAAAGAATGAGATTGAATCCCTAAAATAGAAACAGAGATTCCAGATGTAAACAGAGCAACAGAAGAACCCAAGTATGCAGGAAAAATCCATGAAAACAGACGATAAAATAGCAGAACAAATCAGTACCTTTGAAGACACTAAAAGAGAAAGAATCAACAAAGAAAAAGGAAAAATTACAAAGGAAGAAGACAGAAAGGAAGCTCAGAGATCTTTCAGGTACCTTGAAGAAAGGAAATATTAAAGTAATTAGGATTCTAGAAGGAGAAGAGAGAGACATGGGAAACAAAGGGATATTTAAGGAAATAATGGAAGAGAATTTCCTAAACCTGAAAAAGGAAATGAAAATAGGCAGACAAGAAGCCAGAAGGAAACTAAACTACCTTATTTAAAGGAAAACCAGAGCAAGACACATCTTATAAAGCTTCTAAGAATTCAAGATAAAGAAAGAATAATGGAACTGCCCAGAGAAAGGAAACAAATAATACACAAAGGAAAACCTATTAGGCTGACATCAGATTTTTCTGAGAAAACACCTCAGGCAAGAAGAGATTAGAGTCACTTATTTAGAAAACTTGAAGATAAAAAATGCCAGCCAAGAATACTCTACCCTGCAAAGAGCTCCTTCTTTTATGAAGGCAAAATAAGAACCTTCTCAGACAAGTAAAGTCTTCAGAAATTTGCTGTCTACAAAACCTTCACTCCAAGAAATCTTACAAGAAGACTTCAGGTCAAAATCAACAGAAGGATAAACAGGAAGGACAAAACAAGGAAGTAAATGGAACTTCAAAATGACCAACAAAATATCAACTTCAAATTCTCAAATATCAGTAACAACACTAAATATTAATGGTTTAAACTCATCAGTTAAAAGAAATCAAAACCCAACATTCTGCTGCCTCCAGGGACACATTTCAAGTCTAAAGATAAGCACAGATTGAAAGTAAAGGGCTGGGAAAACTATCATACAAGAAAATGGCCCCCCAAAGAAGGCAGATGTAGCTATTTTTAAAGCAGATAAAGAAGATTTCAAACTTAAAAAGTTACAAAGAACAAGAAAGGATAATACTTAATCACAATGGGGGTAATATACCAGAAAAACATAATGATTATTAACATATAGTCACCAAATGAGGGAGAACCAACATTCATCAGGCAATTACTAGCCACACTGGAAGCAGATATTGGTGAAAATGTGGTAGGCAACTTTAACACTCCACTCTCACTAAAGAATATATCAAAAGACAGCAACTACATAAGGGCACAAAATCTCTAAAGGAAGATCTAGACCACATGGACCTAATAGATATCCACAGGACACTTAACTCACAGGAAAAGAATACACCTTTTTTTTCAAACTCAAATGGATCATTCTCCAAAATCAACCATATTTTAGGTCACTAGGCAAATCTTAATAAATACACAAAGATTAAAGTAATACCAAGTATTTTTTTCTGATCATAAAGGCATCAAATTAGAAATCAACAATGAAAAGAAAGCAAGGAGACCACCAGCTAAATGGCGATTGAAAAACATGTGACTGAGAGACCACTGGGTAAATGAGGATTTCAAAGAAGAAATGAAATCATATATAGAGACTAATGACAAGATGACACAATATTCTAGAATTAATTAAATGCAGCAAAATAAATATTAATAGGAAAATGCATAGCAAAACAGGTCCATATCAATAAACAAGAAACAAACCACAGAAATAATCCAATATATCAATGTAAGGACTAGAAAAAGAGCAACCAAAAAATCTAAAACCCTAGAGAAGACAGGGAATAATAAAAAATAAAACAGAAATAAGTGAAATGGAAACAAAAAAGACAACCCAGAAGATCAACAAAGCAAAAAGCTGGTTCTTTGGGGGAAAAAAATTGATAAATCCCTAGCAAGGCTCACAAATAAAAGGGAGAAAATGCAAATAAACAGGATCAGAAGTGAAAGGAGAAATTACAACTGACATAGCAGAAATCCAGAGGATAATTAGAGACTACTATGAGCATTTATATGCAAGCAAATACAACCTGGATGAGATGGAAAAATTCTTGAAACTATACAACCATGCAAAGTTGAACAAAGAGAAAAGAAAGGACTTAAACCAATTAAAAGTAGTGAAATTGAAGCAGTCATCAAATCTCTCTCTAAAAACAAGAGCCCAGGACCAGACGGTTTCATAAATGAATTTTACCAAACATTCAAAAATGAAATAACACCTGTATTCCTAAAACTCTTCCAAAAAAATGAAAAGGAAGGAAAACTATCAAATGCATTCTATGAAGCAAACATAGCACTAATACCAAAACCAAAGACAACACAAAAAAAGAAAACTACAGAACAACATCCCTAATGAATACAGATGCAAAAATTCCAAATAAAATCCAGGAAAACTGAGTTCAACAGAGCATAAAAAGTGATATTCCATGACCAAGTGGGATTTATTCCAGGGGAACAGTGATGTTCAACATACAAGATCAATCAACATAATCCATTACAACAATAAGGCAAAAAAATTATGATCATGTCAATAGATACAGAAAAATCTTGATAAAGTTCAGCATCTATTCATGATGAAAGCCCTTGAAAGATGGGGTAAAAGGAACATATCTCAAAATAATAAAAGCCATATATGACAAACCTACAACAAATATCATACTTATTAGGGAAAACAAATAATTTCTATTAAAAGTGGAAACCAGGCAAGGATGTCCACCCTCACCACTGTTTTTACTGGAAATAATACTGGAAATTCTTGCTAGGACAATAAGACAAGAGAAACATATAAAAGGAATATAAATAGAGAAATAAGAAATGAAACTACCATTATATGTAGATGACATGATACTTTACATAGAACCCCCCTCAAAAAATCGACAGAAAAACTTTCAAAATGACTGATAAACCAATTCAGTAAGTAGTTGGTTACAAAGTCAACACAATAATCTGTAACCTTCTTATATACAAAACAATCAGTAAGAAGAAGAAGAAGAAAATTAAGTACCTGGGAATAAAACTAAGAAAAGTCATGAGTGACCTATATAAATGAAACTTTAAAGCATTGTTAAAAAATTAGAAGAAAACATAAAGAAATGGAAAGACATCCCCTGCTCATGGATGGGAAGAATTAACACTATCAAAAGGCCATCCTACCTAAAGCTATTTCAGATTAAATGCAATTTCAATAAAAATTTCAATAACATTCTATAAATAAATAGAACAAATATTACTGAAATTCATATGGAAAAATGAAAGACCTCAAATAGCCAAAGAAGACAGGGTGGGGATATTAAACTCCCAGACTTCAAATTATATCACACAGACATAATAACGAAAACAGCGTGGTACTGGAACAAAAACAGATACATAGTCCAATGAAAAAGAATTGAATGTCCAGAAATAAAGCCACATAGGTGTAATCAGCTATTTTTTGACAAGGGGGCAATAAGTGTACATCGGAACAAGCACAGACTCTTCAATAAAGTGTGCTGAGAAAACTGAACCACTATATGCAAAAAAAAAAAAAAAAAAAAAAAAGAATCTAGATTACTCTTTCTCGCCAAGTTCAAAAACAACTCAAAATTGATAAAAGACTTGAATGTAAAGCCTGAAACCATAAATTGCATCAAGGAAAATATGGACAAACGTTCCAATACTTACAACTCAGAAACCCTTTTTCAGGACACTTCCATATACACTAAAAAATATGAAGGAAAACACAAACTGCCGGGACTGCATTAAACTAAAAAGTTTCTGGATAGCAAAAGAGAGAATAATCAAAACAAAAAGACACCCAACCAAATGGGGAAAATTTCTTGCTTTCCGTAAGTTATAAGGGTCTGATAGTTAAGATCCACAGTCACATGACTTGACAGAAGCAAAACAAAAGACAAATATAAAGCACTTGTGATAACATGGGTGGACCTAGAAGAAATCATACTAGCAGAAATAAGCCAGAAAGAAAGACATTGGACTATTTTTTTTTCTTTCTGACACTGGATGGTCTCACTTAGAGATGGGATATAGGGAAAACAAACAAAAGAACAAGAAAAAGTCAAATCTAACAACATGACAACAGATCTAAAGCAAATAGCTAGGGACAGGAAGGGACAAGCACAAAAGATCAAGATAATGGTTCATGGTGACATGATGGTGGGAGAACCCTGAGGAATAATGATGTGTAATATATAAATATTAATAGAAAGAGATATAATAATAATAAAGAATGGAATTTCTGAAATGTAACAGCCAGGATCTATGACTCTGCACAAGACTTCGAATTTGTGGGTAGAGATTAAGAAGAGTAAGGAAACAGAATACATTTTTTTAGTTTGGAAAGAAAATCAAATTTGATTTTCAAATCAAATCAACAATCCAATTTGCCCAGTTTTCTTGCCTACTTTATCAATTTGAAGTTACTTATCTCTGTTAAATATTAGGTACCAACAGACCTATTAGACTACAGATATTCTTTCACCCTTAGGAAGGTTTTGGTCTAGTTATAAGGTAGAGGTAGATTTAGACATAGTAACCCTAGGAAAAATAGGTGAGAAGGGCAAGGTCAGCATAAAGTACTATGAAGTAAAAAGATCGGACTGCTCATGCATCAGGTCTCTCTTACAATTAAACTCTGAGCTACTTGAGGTCAAAAGCTAGGTGTTATTTGCTTGTAGATTTGCATACCTAGCATAGTGTCTATCTGACCCTTAATTGACATTTTTAATCTTACTGACCATAACTTTTATAAATAAATTAACAGAGATGCATGTTGTATATGAAATCTCAGAAAAGAAGATTTATTTAAATTTTCTTTTAGTCTCAGAATGAGACAAGGAATTAGAACTCAGATACATAGTCAAAAGAATATTAATAGCACAATGTTAATATATCAGTAAAGGCAATTCAGAAGAAATGTATTTTTGCATGGACACATATTCTGTGAAATGAATTGCTGGTTTAACAGGTACACATCTTGGGATTTATCAAAAATATTTGATATGAGAATATAGGGAGCAGGGAGTTAGGTACTCTTATTTATTCTTTCACTGGTGATCCCAATGTATGTTATTTGTTGACTGTATTGAATATATTGAAAACCACTGTCTAATGTAATAACTTTCTACATCAGAATCACCTTTTCATTATCTGAAAAAAAGACACATTGTTTCTATCTGCCTGGTCAAGTTCCACATCCAAAAAACAGTGCTGGCGGGGATGTAGAGAGAAAGGAACACTTACACTGCTGGAAGGTAAACTGGTCCAACCACTATGGAAAGCTGTGTGGAGGACGCTCAAATTAATGAAAATGGAACTACCATTTGACCCAGCAATTGCTCTCTTCTCTCTTGGGAATCTACCCAAAGGAGACCTCAATGTGGGTATAAAGGGACACCTGGGATCGGATGTTTACTGCAGCACTATTTATAATATTTGTAATTGCAAGGACATGGAGCAACCTAAATGTCCCAAAACAGGTGACTGGATGAAAAAGATGTGGTATGCATACACAATGGAATATTACTCATCAATTAAAAATGACAAATTTGATGATTTTATGGTAACATGGATGGATGTACTTAGTAGAAACAAGTCAAAAAGAAAAAAACAGAAACCAAATGGTTTCACTAATATATGTGATATAGGAAAAAATAAACAAAAGCCATGAGGAAATGTCAAAACAAGCTAACAACCATACTGAAGTACACAACTCAGGGTGGGTGGGGGTAGAGGGTGGGAACAGTCAGGGAGGGTGGGAGTGGGTGAATCCTTGGGATTACAAAGATGTGACATATATATATATATATATTATTTTTAAAAAGATTTTTCAACTCATATATGGTCACTATGCTTTGTCAAACAATAATTCTGCATCTATTCATATTATGAAATAATTTCTATTCTTTATCTAGTTGCTATAATGTATTGCATTAATTGATTTGTGAAGGTAAGACATTCATGTACCCCTGGGATAAACTCCAGATAGTCATGGCTTATGACCTTGTTCAGTGTCCCTTCCTGGTAAGTACCTTTTAACTGTTTGATTACAATATGTGGTGGGTTATGCCTGTTTGGACTTATTTTGTTTGAGACTCTTTGTAACTCCTGGAAAATGATATCTGGTTCCTCTCCTACCTTAGGGAGATGTTCAGATATCATTTCTTTAAGTAACTTTCTATAGATTCCTTTTTTTTCCATCTCCTCTGGGAATCCCATAAATTGGTTATTATTTTTCTCTAGCTTTTCCCAAGGAGATGTTATGTTGCTTTCATTCTTTTGAATTTTTTTCTCTTGGGTGAGGTGACCTATTTTTATGTTTTTCACCATTGTTAATACAAAAAAAAAAATACAAGCGCACTGATTCTATCAACTACTTTTGTTTGTCCTCTATGGAACCCTTCTATCATGAATTTTTTTAGTTCAATATGGTGTTATTTAAGTTTATTGATTCGATTGAAACATTCTGCTGCTTTAGATGTCCTTATTGAATTCTTACTTGTATCCCCCTTTATTTTAACAAGTATAATAATAACTGTTACCCTGAAACCCTCATTCAGAAAATTCCACAGTTCTGCTGAAGTCAGGTTTCTCTTTATTAATCTTCATTTGTGATATACACTTCCTTCACCTCATTTTCAATTTTATGAGTTAAGGTAAAGAACTTTCTTTTTCTTGAAAAGCCAAGTAACATCACATTTGCAGGTTACAGGATATAGTCCTAGGTTATTTTGGATTTTTTGTGTGTCTGTTGCTTTATAGACTGAGTCCCTTCACCTGTTTTGATGACAAGAGATAAGTGATTAGGAGCAGGCAGGAGGACCTTAGGAGGTTGCTGCTAGTGTGCACCCAGAGTTGAGTCTTCTATGTTGCTGCTACAGCTGCCTGAGTTGGAATGGGGAGATATACAATGATCCACTCCCCTATGCAAATTCCTCAATCAAAGTATTTCAAACAAACTTGTGCTAACATCAAACTCTCAGTTGTGGTTTGGCTCTGGTATGCAGTTTCTGTAATCAGTAGTTTGTTGATTTTTGCTTTGTGGGTATGGGCAGCAGCAGAATGAACTGAAAATTTCCCGAGCTACTGTCCTGCTTCTGATCACAGGCAAATAGAGGATGTTTGTTTCTCGAGGTTTACATGTCCCTTTCAAAGAACCATGCCCCCTGCAGACCCTCCTCATTCCTTTCTCAATATCTGTAACATCAAGAGAAGATTTTGCTTAGGATTCTCAAAAGGCAAGATTTGTTCCCTTACCTCATGGGTACAGAGCATATTTTTAAGGTCCCTGCCTTGTTTCCAGGGTCTAACTATTACCTTGGCTTTTGGTCCAAGTAAGGGTGAGGAAAGTATTTTCATAACATCACCTCTAAATGTAGAGAAGAGACACGGGTGAATCAATATAGTCCTACCCAATGGTTCAGGTTCCAGTTAAGTCTAGGAACCCCAAACTCAAGCCATCTTTATAGATTCACTATGGCAAGCCCCAAGACTCTCTATGATAGTCCCTGAGTTCATAAGTCCCTCATGTACACACGGTTCCTTTAGTAACAATAGGGAGAGACTCAAAATCACAGATGTCACTTCCTTTCTTCAGTTGTGCTGACCAGTAATTCTCCAAATATAATTAAATTTCAACTTTCCTACTCTCTCTGTTGTATGCAGAATATTAAGCAGAAGCAGGAGTAGGAATTCTGACTTGAGTACATTTATTAAGAAGAACATTTCCAAGGTAAATAAAATTTTGCAAAGGGAAATAAGTAAATAGCATCAAACATAATCATACACTGTAACCAAGTTAACCATCTGATGCTCATGCTACCAAGACCATACATTCATAGTACATTCCCTGAGACTACATAACTTCTTACAGCACAAATGGCTGTTCAGTCTTAGACTGTTTTCTTTATGAATGTGAAATTTTCATTTCTGAGTAAGGAAATCTTAGATAGCAATGTTATGTCTCAGAATGAAAGAGAAATAGCAAACCTGAAAACAAAGGTAAAAGTAAGGAAACAAAACTCTTATCTTGAGGATCACAGAGTGTTACTGTTGACAAAAACTGTTGTACAGATATAGATATTATTTATCCAAGGTTACAGATAGTTGTCAGCAGTGCCAGGATTCCTAATCAGATCTTCTGACTCAGCATAGTGCTTTTCCTACTGTCCTGGCATAGCACTAAATTCTCTATATTTTCTGATCTATACCTAACACACCCCAAGATTTAGATTAGAAATAGCCTTGATAGTTCAGTCTAAATGGAAAAATGAACACTTGTAGGGGAAAAAAGTAGTAGAATTATAGTTCTTTTGACCATATAAATCTATAAGGACAAGATTCTATATTCTTCTTTTATGAAAAGTCATTCCAAAACACCAGTTCTTCATCCTGTGACTACTAGTCAATATAGCATTTATTACAATGTTTAAAAACATTGTCTTTAAGAGAAAATACAGTATGCAACCTTGCAAATAATAAATTCATGCTAGCTGGCATTCCTTTCAGTAATTGTATCTATCATCACAGTACATTTCTCTGCCTACCTGTTTCTCTTTGTGTGAAGTTAAGTCTCCAGCTTAATGTAGTCATTATTATGTCAGCAAATAATAAACTCGAATTCTACTGATGTTTCAAGCCCATTAACTTAAAAAAATACCCTTCTAATAAAGTTTAAATCCCAATCAATCATCATCATTGAATACCCACTTTTGGCAAGGAACAGGCACTGTGAAAGGTGGAATTCTTAAGGCTTTCCCATAAATAGATTACAATGAAGATAAATAAAGTGACATAATGATATAGAACCCAGTATATAATGACTCAATAATATATGATAATCCATCACAGGAAAAGAAGCAGTTACTGTTAACCAGAAGGGAAAGACTATGAAAATGTGTCATCTTTTTGACAAAATGAAGTCCTCCACATATAACAAAGCATTTTCTATGAGAATATATCTTAGGATTGATGAACATTTGAACTCAAGCAGCTGACTCCTAATTTAGTCTCAATTCTCATAACATTTTAAGACCTTGTTAGCCATAGATTTATTAAAAATTTAGTATTTTATACCCTTGAAATATTTTTCCTTTTGTCCTTCTTTTAAATTATTTTGTGTTTCCAGAAAGAAATTATATATTTTTTCTATTATACTACATTTTGGTTACAAAAATTGTTGAGGACAATTAAATATTAGAATTAAAATTTGGACTTACTGTCATTAATCTCTATGTCATATCATTTTCTCACATATTAAAGTAGGAGGTCATATATATCAAAGCTGGTTTTATCACACTTCACAGGAGGTTGTTCTCTTCACTATTAGTTTAGCCATATGTCTTGTATCATTTATGGGGAAAATCTATAGCATTAGTTCACCCTTTACTAATTATAAAAAGTTTTTAGGAATGAAACTTGACAGATATAAAAATTGGCAGGCACTCATTTGATGGTGAACATAGAGGAACCATAATGGAAAGATCCTTGATGATACAGAGTGATTTATGAAGTTATTCTGATGTTAGTTGTAGAGGTAGGTCATGTAGGTAGATAATTAGCAGCTTCACAACCAAAAAATAAAAATGTACTCTGCTCCCACCTACATAAGCAGCAAAGCACATAGACTTTGCACTAAGCACACCAAGAGTAGTGGCAGTAGAGTTAAATATAACAATTAAGAACAGACATAGAAATGCTAAATGTCATCCTTGTCACAAACTGGTTATAAATCACTAAATAACTAACTCTATAGCAAAGAATAGACAGTGCAAGAAAATGACCCAAGAAAAGATAATGGATATCCCCATTTCAATCCCCATTTATAACTTTTATTAACTTAGACTTTGAGTAGTTACTTAACCTCATGCATCTCCATTTCTTTATCTAAAAATTAGAACTGTTATTAATAAGTAAAATAATATGTATTTTATTGTTGATTAAGTAAATCATATGATTGTGCTCTTAAAACCATAGTGTGGCAATAATAAGTATTGGAGAGTAATTTAGCATTGCTACTATGTTATTTGACCTCCATATCTCTTCTCTACAAAATGGATATAATACACATACATTTGATATCATGGTTAATGGATACAGGAAATGGATAAAAGTAAAACCCTGAGCACAGTGCCAATATAAATGTGTCCACATAGTTATTGATTTTATTGTTATTATATGTAATGCTGACTTTTATAAATTATTTTTTAAAATATAACTGGCTGATTGATGATCTAAGTATTCCATTAAATAACATTCATGCCAATTAGCTTATGGTTGTCTAAAGGTCATCAGTCTCTTTCTGCAACTCAATCCGTGTTGTGATCTTTAGAACACCTAGTAATTCTCTCCTCTACTAGTAAATGATCTTGAAGTGTCACTCAAGGGGTTAACTGTTCTTTAATGGTACATCTGGGCAACAACTGAAAAGTTTGCTTTGGTCTCAACGGATACTCCTTACCTATATCCTCCTTGTTGTTAAAAGAATGACTCTCCTGGGTGACAAATTCTTCAAGGAAAGTTCAAAGAAGCCATTTTGTAGTAGTGGAAACAAGTGAGGAAGTAATCCAACAAGAAGAAAAATGGAACTAGTTGGCTTATAGGAAATACTCTGTGGATAAAACTGTAGGGAAACTCCATTTTCCCTTCAAAGGATCTTTCTGGTTGGGCAAAAGTTATTTCTAGGAATAGTTTTTTGATGACTACCCTCCTCCCCCCATTAGACTTTGGCAATACATATGGGCTGTACCAAGCACATGAAAGGCAAATATAAAGTATGAGGTGAAGATCAAAGTTTTATCCACATACTGAACAGGTACATATCCTGCCTAAGACAAAGAATTAAACTTTGCAAATTTTACCGACTCTTTTAAAGATACTACATGTGTACATACAATAGTTAACAGAACAAGAAAAAAACAACACAGTTGTTCTGAAAGGTTTTTTGCCATTCCACTGGAGTGGATATGGACACATTTGAACCAGAGTGCTAGAATGATTTCTTTTCTTACAGAGGTTGTCAGGCAAAGAAATATAAATAGCGGCTCAAAAAGTTCTGACAAATTTTCTTCTTATAGGGTAAAATGTAATTCATTCAGATTTTTAAAGTAATAATAAACACAGATAATCTATTTTTTATATTCAAGCAAATAAATTAAAAACTCTTTGATTTACTGACATTTGGGGATATAGATAAGACTTTTTTGTTTGTTTTGTTTTCATTTTTTTTTTTTTAATAAAACAGCTCCTTGTGTCTGTTCTACTGACATTTAACCAACAGATTCTTGGTCTAGAGAATAACTATTTTCTCCAAATTAACAGAAAAGTGCTGACATTTTCAGTGAACCATCTGTGCCTACGTTAACTATATGCTTATGCAAGTGTGTGTATGTGTGTATGTGTATAAATATAAATATTGGGACTTTCCCAGGTAATAAATTCAAACCAGTTCATTGATTAGCAGCTTAACAGATGGCAAAAGTAATCTACATGGTTTACAAACAGATTGAAACTGGCCAAAATGTTGAGTTTTATTTAACATAGTCTGATTTGGGAAAAAACAATACTAATTTTTACATTAGTTTAGCTGAAACTATGATTTCTGTTAATTTTTAAAGCACAATTAGATAAAATTCCTTTTCATTTCATGGTAGAAGTCAGGGGATAAGGTTTTTAAATTAAATAGTCAAATTGTGATACCCCTATTGTAAATTTTAGACATTTTAAAAATGCATTCAGACATCAAACTTTCAAATAGAAGGACTGCATAGATTAAACCAGAGAATTTTGTATACAGTTAAAATCAATTTTTTAATTAAAAATAGAAAAATTTTACCATCTTGTTTTCATGAAGTAACTCATTATCCATCACAGATACAGGAGTCCCTGTGTATCCTAAGATAACATATTAAAAGAGAATTCCAGATATCTTCGTCCTTCATAGTGTCATTTCTTGGCAATATGATTAATACTAGATGCTTTAAATTATTTTAGCATAATATTATATATTGACTACAGAGACTTCAGCCCTTTTCTCCTTTCTCTTAACTGATAATTTTTCATGTTCTGTTTCACAAAAATTTATATGGAATAACAGAATTTTAAAAAATATTTTATAATAATGATCTCAGATGAATAAAAATTATTTAAAGGAATGCATTAGTTCTCTTAAAAATTACTAACAGAGAGATGTATCTTATGACAGGGAAATAAAACAAAATCTGGTAGCAAATATATTACTTTGTAATTAAGTTAAGAAGTGGTAATAAATCTATAGCTGAGATTCTTTTTTT
>PVHY01004717.1:0-90880 GCA_004024945.1 Uropsilus gracilis
GATAGATAGATAGATAGATAGATAGATAGATAGATAGATAGATAGATAGATAGACAGAGTCATTTCTTTCCCATTTGGATCCTAAAGGAATTTTATATGCCTACTTTCCCTACCTAGAACTTCTATTATACACCGAAAAGCAGTGAGGAGAGTGGATATCTTGTCTTGTTTCATATCTTAATGAAAATGTTTTCAATGTCTCAACTTTAAGAATGATGTTTGCTATGGGTTTGTTATATATGAGTTTTATTATATTAAGATATAATATCCTTTTATCCCAAGTTTCCTAAAGGGCTTCATCATAAATCGATGTTGGGGTTTATCAAATATTTTCTCAGCATATATTGATATGACCATATTGTTTTTATATTTCTTGGTGTGGTACATTACATTGATTGATTTTCAGATGTTGAGAGCTACATAATTTGAATGGGACTGGGCAGACCTTAAGTGAGAACTCAAAGATTCAAAATTAATTTCATAACTTTTGGAGTTTTTTTAATATAAAAATTTGCAAAAAAAAAACCACTCTCATCTTGCAAACAAAATGTTATGGATAGTTTGCAAAACCACAGTTTGTCTTGAATCAATAAGAGATATAGCAGGACAAAGTAACTCATCCCAAGTCTAAGGAAAAACAGATATCTCTAAGGAGAAATGGGACACAAGCACTTATTTGCTGCAGACAATGAACATAATGTAATAAAATAAGAAGACTTAATCTAAAAGGTTTAATACATTTCTAAAGGTATCTCCATGAGAAGAATGTGAAATCTATATTATACCAGAACTGAGGCCACCTCAGCAACACAAGCCACTGCAGTGAAAGGAGCTGCAGCAGCAGCAATGATGGTCTCGCTCTCACCCTGCCACTCAACCACAGTTCAGCTCCAGCCATGGATCCTCAGAGCCCAGCAACGTCCCTTTTTTGTGTACTTCCTGGGTTATAAAATGGACCAATCAAGTGTGATTTATGAGTTTATTGATGCTAAATTGTCCGATCAGTCATAGGATTGAAAAATAGTCCACTAGTCTTATTGGTATGGCACCCTAAAAGAGGATATATGTCAGGGTCAGAGGGAACTGAAGAGAGACTATTCCAGCCTCAAAGAAAGAAGACTCCATTTCTAGCCTCTGAAGAAAGAAGGACCAGCAGCTGATCTTGAAAGAAGACAGAAGAAAAGCAGCATCCAGCAGTAAACCTTTCAGAAAGGAGGTGAAGTTGAAGACCTCTGCCAGAGACTGGGTATCCAGTCCTTTTTGTGACATTGCCTGAAAGGAGTACCAAAGGCCTTTGGGCCAGTTGTCTCAAAGAGCTGTTTGTGCTTGGTGTAGTCCAAAAACTATGAACAACTGTTAATACCTGGTTATCACTGTTAATACCTGGTTACCACCTCTGAGCAATGTCTGGTGACCATCACAACAGGTCAATGCTTTCCAGCACTGCTCACAATTTCACCCCTCGTGGATATGTGTGAGAAGTTGGCTACTTGTGGCTACAGTAAGCTTTGGTTTCCCCTGTTTGTAAAGTTAAACGCCATGGTTGTTACTCCTGGATCCTGAGATATTTTGCAATTGTGCACATGGGTGATAACTCATAGACAGTGACCTGTCCTCTATTCATCACTGTCCTTTGATCAGTTATCGCCCTCTATTATATAGGTATTATGTAACTGTATTGCTAAAATTCCTGGTTTGGTCCCTTTTGGCCTTTTGGGGTCTTTTTGGCAACTCTGCTATCCAGAGCCCAGGCGGGCAGGTAATTCTGGCCAAATCCCTACCCACCCTGTTTCACATACTACATGGAGAGTGGTACAGATTTACTCGTGACCAGATTGAATCAAGTACCCTTAGTAAAGACTTAGGTAAGAACATCCATTTCCAAGCATTAACACTAGTGACAGTAGTCTACACTAGTATGTATATGTATGTATGTATGTATGTGTATATATATATGATATCATCTTTCAATCAAAAATATACAATACTCATACTAACTAAAAGTGGGGGGGGCGGTGAAAAGAGGGAAGTGGCCAGTAAAATCAGATAACCAGATATCATACTGTGACATATATATTTGGTCTTTGCCCTTGTTTATCCTGCTCTTAAACCCTTGGAATTTGCTAACTGATGAGAGTCATAAATTTGTCTCTTGTGTTGCTAATGAGGTGACTTTGGGACCAAATTTTAAGACAGTGGTTGGTTACCAGGGAAATAAACCATATGATTAAAGAGATAGAGCTTTTTATGTCACCTCTCACCCCCAACTTGACCCCAGATGGGAGAAACATGGAGGTTGCATCAACTATCAATAACCAATGATTCAATCAATCATGGCTTTGTAAAGAAGTTGACATACAAATCCAAAAAGATAGGTTTCAGAGTTTCCAAACTGGTGAGCACATGGGGATAAGGTCACATATTTGGTTAGAATGGCAAGAACTCTTCAAGAGATCATGGTATGGCTTTTCTACATATCTTGTATGATGTATCTTTTTAATCTGTTCCTGGGTTATAACTTTTAATAAGATCTTAGTATATAAATGATTTCTCTGAATTTTATGAACCACTCCAGCAAAGTATTCAAATCCAAGGAGGAGCTTCTGGGAACTTCTGGTTTAGAGACATTTGGTCAGAACTGTCTAACACATAGACTTAGGAGTGGCAGCTGGAGTCAAGGAGGTAGCTATGGAAACCTCTAATTTATAACCAACTAGTCAGAAGTATAGTTAACAGCTTGTTTCCATGGGTGTCTGAAGCAGGGGTGGAAAGGCTGTCTTACAGACTGAACACTTATCCTATGGAATCTATCCAAATAGATAGTGTAAATTAAGCCCAGTTGATGTCTGGAGAATTTCATGATAGTGCTCAGGAAATACCCCCCTCACTTTGGAATTAGGTCTAAGAACCCCAACATACTAGAATTCAACTTGAGACAGACATTAAAACAATATGGTATGAAATTTTAAATAGCTATAAATAAAATATTAAAAACTCAAGTGAAAAATGACAACATGCATGATGAGGAACATCTGCAGATACTTGAAAATTTTAAGAAATGCAAGTGGGCATAATAAAAATGAAAGGCATGACAAAAGAGCTGAGAAGTGCATTGATGGTGTAAACAATAACAATAAAGTTGATGGGAAAGAATCAGTTAACTTAAAGAGATATCAATATAAAGTATACAAACTAATCTACAAAAGAAAAATAATGCAGAAAAAATATGTAAAAATGTTGAATAATATCAAACAGTCTTAACTTATATGTATTTGGAATCCCAAAGAAGAAGAGAGAGAAAAATATGGCAGGAAAAATATTTAAAGAGATTATGGTCAACCCACATGTCCAAACTCTCAAAGAAAATATACCATATAACATCCAAACACATCATATTTAAGGGTAAATATTAAGGAAAAACACAGGAGGTGGAGGCAAAGCACTACACAGAGGAATAAAAATTAAAATTACAGAAAACGTCTCATCAGAAATCTGTGCAAACCAGAACACAATAAGGTAACATATCTAAGGATTAAAAGAACAAAGTCATTATATAAACAATGAAATATATTTTTTGAACAAATAATAAGGTTCACCAAATAAAACACTTGATTTGGCACATATACCCTAAACAGATAAGTAAAAGGTAGCTCTTCAGAGAGAAGATATATGATACAAAACCAGGACATACACAAAGAAATGAAAGTGCTAGTATGTCATAAACAAAATATCATAAGATTTATAATACTCTAAGAATTAAGTTATGTCTGTACCAGAGTCAACAAAGTTTTTCTGAAAAGGACCAAATAGTAAGTAGCATAAGTTTTTTTAATCATACTTAGTTTCTGTCATATTTTCTTCATTTACTTTTTGTGTTTCATCTTATGTTTCTTAGACTCTTTAAAATGTGAGAAAAAAATCATTGTTAACATGTAGACCATATAGATGCAGGCTTTGAGGGATTCACATCTTAGAAAGATGGAATAAATAAATATATCTCAATTCTCTAAGTGGGGTTCTGCTAAGTACTACTAAACCTTAACTTCTGAAACTAGTCTCAGAAGACTCTGAACTGTAGAAGAAAAAGAAAAGACATCATGCTATACATTTTGAGTTTGGTTTTTGCTTCATGGTTTCAAGACACTTGGTAGAAAATCTACAAACAAAAACTTGCTTTTTCTAGTCAAATATTAGCGAGGGGCCTACCCAGAGAAAGAGAAAATACTAACCATTTGATGGCAGCCAAATACCCAGGAAAAACATGTGTCCTCACTCCACTGAAAATTTCAAGAACCAAAATGTTTCCTTCTCAGCCCTTTGCAGAATGTTGTAAAAAAAAAAAAAAAGACAGAGTCTGATACTGAGATTTTCACCTAAAACAAGAAGGTCTTACCATAGTGCTAGTGGGGACAAAGTGGAAATCAGACTTACACCCTCTACTGATAGGAACTAGATGCTCTTCTCCCTTCTCTATGGTGGTATTTTATCACTGCCCAACAGTAACAAGACCAATACCCATCATTTCAGTGTAGGTCATGTGGGGAGCAGTAAGTCTCCCTTACTCCTCCCAGTCACAGGTATCAACAATGATCCAATGGAACCCCAATGTTCCACACTGCATCTCGCAATGAGAAGAAGTAATGAGAAGGCTCTCCGCTGCTAAGTTGTCAAGTGAGGTTGTGGTAAACCTGTATTTCTACCCTAAACAGTTAATAATGATATGATACCAATCCTCTATCCCCTGATGGAGCAGTATTGCAGAAGTTTAAAAAAAGTTTGAATAATATCCAGTCTCACAAAAAATTGCTGTTTTCAATTGAAAATTACTTGTCATAAAAAAGCAATAAAATGTCAATTAAAAAGAGACAAGCAACAAAACTGAAATGATAGTGATGTTTTAATTATCTTACAAATATTTTAAACTATCATCATAAAAATATTTCAATGAGTAATTATTATAAGTATTACTAAAACAAATGAAATAAGCAGAAAGTCTTAACAGAGAAATAAAAGATACAAAGTCGAATCAAAAAGAAATTATGTACCTGTAAAAATACTACTCTAAATAATAAAACCATGGAGAGCTTTCACAACAAACTGAAATGGACCAAAAATCTATTAAATTGACGGTAAAATAGAAATTGCCCAGTCAGAACAGAGAAAAAAAAAAAAGATGGCCATACCACCCTGAATGCGCCCTATCTCATCTGAAAAATAAATTCAACAGAGCCTCAGAGACACAGAAGATTACTACAAATTATCTAATTTTCCTATCATTGTAACCTAAAACAAGCAGAATAAAACTGAGTCTAAGAAAGTATTTGAAGAAATAATAACTGAAATTTGCCAAAATATGGCAGAAAAAAAAAAAGACTAAAGATTCATTAAGCATAGAGCACTCTACAGAAGTAGAGAACTCCACAGGGCGGTGACACAGTTAAAAATTATATTGGTGCCAAAATACCCTGGTGGGTAGTCTGAAAGACCCCCACGCCAGAGAAAATGAGAAGCAGGAAGAGAGGGTGTATAAAACAGGATGAGGGAAGGAGAGAGACAAGAATGGCAAACTGAAAGAACAGTCCTACATGGCCTGGCCAGGAAAAAAACCCTGAAAGAGTGATCTGGAGGTGGCAAGGAGTCATGGTGGGAGAGTGGCCAGCAGAAGAGTAGCTGATGTGGAGACTGTGGTACCACAGCAAGGTTGCATAGTAAGCTGGTACCTGGAGATGGTCAGGAATTTGGAAAGCTGATTTGTACATCAGCAATTGTGGAGGAAATTTGAAGAGCCTTGGAGAAGAGGAGCAGCATGGAACACTGGAAAAGATAGAGAAGATGCTCGAGAAAGACTGGACTTTGTAGTGCCTGCCTCAGGTTTGGAGGGGCAAAGGAAACCATCTTGGGCATATGTCTTTGGAACTGAAAATAGTGACTGAGGTAAGATAACTGGCCACGTGTGGCATTGAGGGCTTTTCATTTTCCCTGTTGAATCCCCTTGTTAATAAAATTCCTTGTTAAATTGTATTTGTCTGGTAACTGCTCCACGCTGGTGAGATGGATCTGGTAAGACAGTTGGGCAGCAGAAGAAGCATTTAAGAGTTTTTTTTCTTCCTGTGACTTGTGGGTTGGTGGCTTCTATCCCTTTCAACCTGATTTCAAAACTAGGGAGGAAGTAGCACAACATTTTTCAAATGACAAAAAATAAAACTCATAGTCCAGCATCCAGAGAAAATATAAAGAATGAAAGTGGACTAAAGACATTCCAAAAAGGAGAACAAAGTGAATTTGTCAAATTTTGCTTCCATATCCTGATACATAAAAAAAAAAAATAATAATAATAACGGCTTTCAAAGATTAAACTTGTGTTATCTGCCTACAACAGAATCAGAATAATAGAAATAAAATAACAGAAAGATAACATGGAAACTAAACAATACCTAAACTGTGATAAAATACAAAGTTTCAAAAGAAATTTTAAAAAATTGACTGAATGAAGATGAAAATGCAGCATATACAATTTGTGGAACAGAACTAAAAATAAAAGGTGGTGTGCATAAGTCAGCTTGGGCTGAGCACTTAAAAGGCAGAATTGTATTTCTCATGGTTCTGGAGTCTGAGTCCAACACCAAGGTACCAGCAGATTCTGTTTCTAACGAGAGCTCTCTCCCACCTTAGGGAAGACTGCCTTCTCAAGTGTCTTCACACCGGCAGGTAGCAGCTGCATGTGAGAGGGAGTGTCACTAACTTCTCTTCTTAAAAGGTCACTGATATTGAATCAGAGTCCACCTTTATGACCTTATATAACTGAAATCAGGTGCAAATAGGGCAGAAGCCTCCAACTAACAATCCAAAGGGAAAAGGGGGGGGGGCACTTTTAAAATGCAGCTTCTGCTACCCAGATTCTTTCAGGTTTTTACCACCCATGCATAGCAGTTGTCAGTCAAATGCAATTTAATAACAGGGTTTTATTTACAAGGAAAATTAACCAGGAAAACAAAAAGTCCTTAAAGTCACAAGTGATCAGTTATCTTACCCCGTTCACCATTTTTAGTCCCAAAGTTTCCAAAGATATATATCCATTATGCCCCTTTGCCCCTCCAAACCTGAGACAGGCACTCTGCAAAGTCCAGTCTTTCTCTAACATCTGCTATTTGTTTCTTCTCTCTCCAGTGTTCCAAGCTGCTCTGCTTCTCCAAGTTGGGGCTCTTAAAACTTTTTCAACAAATGCTGATGCAAAAATCAGCTTTCCAAATCTCTGGCTATCTCCAGGTACCAGCTTTCCATGCCACCTTGCTGTGGCACCTTGCTCTCTATACCAGCTACTCTTCTGCTGGCCTCTCTCCCATCATGCTCTATATCACCACAAGTTCACTCTTCCAGGGGGCTTCTGCCCAGCCTGGTCACTTGGGCTACTCTTTACTGGCCTGCCACTCTCAGGTCTCTCCTCTCCCCAAAAGTCTTTCTCTCAGTCTCTGATCCCTTCTTTGAATTTATTTCTTTTATTTCTTTTATTTTATATATATGTATATTACATCACTGTGTACCCCAGGGTCCTCTCATTTCCTTAACACCCATAAACCATCTTTCTTAGTCTTTTGTGCCCTATACCTCCCCCATTTTCTTCCTCCCCCTCTTCTGCTCTATGGTTTGGTTCTGTTGGTGGTTTCTAACTTTTCTTATTCGTTTGTTTGTTTTTTCCTATATCCTTTATATAAATGAGACCATTCCATATTTCTTTTTCTTTCTGGCTTATTTCTGCTAATATGAATCCTTCTAGTTCGATCTATGTTGCTGCAAATGGCATATGTTTGTCCTCCTTAATTGAGGCATAACATTTCATTGTGTACATATACCACATTTTTTTCCAGCTATTCATCAGTTTTGGAGCATTTGGGTTGTTTCCTTATCTTGGCAATTGTAAACAGACCTGCAATAAACATGTGCATACAGGAGTCCTTTTGAAATAGTGTTTTTATGTCCTCTGGGTAGATTCCCGGTAGTGGGATTGTTGGGTTGAATGGCAATTCCACTTTGAATTGTTTGAGGGTCCTCCACACAGTCTTACATAGTGGCTGAACTAGTTTGCGCTCCTACCAGCAGTGTAAGAGGGTTCATTTTTCTCCACATCCATGCCAACACTTGTTGTTTCGTTTTTTTTTTATATTATATATGGGCCATTCTTACTAGTGTAAGATGGTATCTCAGTGTAGTTTCAATTTGTATTTCCCTGATAATTAGTGATGTGGAGCATTCTATCATATTTCTATTAGCCATCTATATTTCCTCTTTGGTGAAGTGTCTTTTTAGTTCTCCCATTTTTTGACTGGGCTTTTTACTTTGTTTTTGTTGAGTTGCGCAATCCTTTCTTTTAATCTCCTTTTCTTTTCCATCCCCTCCTGAAAACCAGAGGCTCCAATTTTCCCTCACACACCCTCTTGGTGCTTCATTTTCTCTTTCCCATCCAGGATTTGCAACAAAGTGAAATAAGGAAGTATCCTTATCAGGTTTAGGCTTCAATGTTTTTGAGACACAGCTAATGGCAATGCCTAAATTTTATGTACACTTAACATAAAAGTGTTAAGTGTTGGGGGTCACAACTTCATAACTTTATTAATTTCCTTCTTATAGACACTACCTACTATATACACATATGGAAGGTCAGGTCTTCAAAATTCATGAGAATTCTTAGGAAACATTTTAGTCTTTAGCATGGTGTTTAGGATGAAATTATAGCACTAAGAAGAATGTCTCAAGTCAATGATCTAAAATCACAGTCCCAGAACTGAGAAAAAAAAATTAAAAAACCCAAAACAGAAGGTAAGAAATAATAAGAAATCATTGAAACTGAAAACATAAAACCAATAGAAAAACAAAAACTTGGTACTCTAGAAAGTTGAATAAAATCAACAAACCTCTAGCACAAAATAAAAGAAAAATACAAATTTATCATGTTAGAAATGCAAGACCAGGTAAATATTAAAAGATAATACTACAAAAGAATTCTATACACATAAATTTAACAACTTAAATGAAAAGGGCTAATTCTTTAAATGGTACAAACTATCATCAATCAAACAATGAAAAATATAGTTTAAGAGGCCAATAGCTATTAAGAAAACTGAATTCATGATTATAAATTACTCCCAAAATCTCTCTACACTGAGATAGTTTATTGGAGAATTCTACCAAAAAGCTGAAGAGTACACATTCTACACTTTGTTTTCTGAAAACGAAAGAGGGGGGAACATTTTCCCAATTAATTTAAGGGTTCATATCACCCTTTATACTAAAGTTATAAAAATATAATGTAATAAAATAAACCTACAGATACCCTTTATGAGTACAAGTTTAAAAATTTGTAATGCTAACAAGCAGAATCCAACAATATATAAAATACAAGCAGAATATATTCTAGGGATGCAAATTAGTTCATTGTTGAGAATCTATCAAAATAATCCATCATATTAACAGGCTATAGAAGAAAAATTACATTAGCATTTTATTGGTGTATAAAATCATTTGAAAAAAATCAATCCCAATCCATGAAAAAATTCCCAGGTATCTAGGAATAGAAGAAACCATCCACAACTTGACAAAAATCACCTACCAAAAAATCTACAAACTAGCATGACATTTAATTGTGAAGGATGGATAATTTATCTAAGATCTGTGACAGGCAAGTATAGCCATTTTCACCACTTTTACTCAACCTGGCACTACAAGTTTTGCAATAACTAAGGAAAAACAAAGAGGTCAAAAAGGAAAAAATGAAACTATCATTATAAGCAGATGACACTGTGATCTATGTAGAAAATCCTAAGGGGTTTACAAAAATAGAATCCTATAACTAATAGGTTTAATATGGTCTTAGGATAGAAGATCAACTAAGAAAAAGATGGCCGTTTTTCCTGAGTCTTCACACACATCTAGTAGAATTCCTATCAAAATCCCAAGCATGGATTTTATCAATTTTTATAGATAGATTCATATGAAAAGGAAAAGTAACAAAAAGATTGTATTTTTTTTTAGAAAAAGGAAAAGGAGGAATCAATCTATCTGATTTCAAAACTTGCACTGCTCCCCTTTGGCATGTTGGTGGGAATAGGATAGACAAGGAACTGTAACTGGCAAGAAAGATGCTCCAAAGAGATTTTATTGAAGCAAATAAGTTTCAATAAGTGATAGAACTTTTTTTAAAGTTATCGAGTATGTCCTGCATTGTAGATTGGTTTCAAAAACCCATGCCCACCAGGAAAATAGTAAAGTTGGGCTTTTAAAAAATCTTAGGTCCTCCAGAAACAGAGGACTGCAGGGAATATAAGTCTGTCCCAAGGGAGCAGACTGGCCAAAACAAGTGTCAATTATTTTTTGACAGAATAGCGACCCTCTGATGTGAAATCTACTACCCACTAGAGATCAGGAATGGGAAAGTAACCATGCATCGATTCAAAAAAATGACTTACTCTTAACTTGTGCTTTAAATTCTTAGACTCCTTTGCTCTCTGTATAGCAGGCATAGAAATCAGAATAGCCAACCTCTTCCCTGAAAGGGAACCCTCACTGGTGCCTGCAGGCCAAGTTATAAAAGCTCAGGCCTCAATGGCCATTCAGACCATAGAGAGAGTATTACAAACACAAGGTAGGTGATGTTCGTGGTCTTTTCTTACTCCTGTGGCTGACTTAAGGGGAAATAACCCTCTCCTCATTGGGGGTCATGCTAGACAATCCAGTCCCTAGCAGTTCCTAGAGAACAGGATGTAAGCATTGGTCTTTTTCTCATAGGGCTAGCCTCTGTGATGAGGAAAGGGCTTCCAAACACCCTAAAAAATCATTCCCCAGTAGGATGGTGCTTGTATTGACCCCAAACTGCAGGAACTCTGGCAAACTAATCTTTCAGGTGCCACAGGTGTGAGCAATGCTAGCCCCAGGGAACACCTACTCCAACTGCACCAGTTAAATGTTGCTGACACTAACTGCATATCTTTTTTGCTCAGTGTCTTCATCTGTGAAGGAGGTGTTATTGTGAGAAGACAAGGCTTTAAACAAGCTGGCATCACAAAGTAAGAAAAAAGTAAACAGAAGACCCACCTTCCCTATGACACCCACGCCTGTCCCTCACAAGACATGAATTCCCATGTCAGCCTCATTCCTAAGAGCCTTCAGAAGCCACAAGCATTTTAGTTCCGAGACTGATGTCCCTTGAGAAGATAAACAAATGTACCAGTGATTCCTACATTTGATGAATCAAACCAAAGGCATTGCCAAAACCAAACACCTTGGGGAAAGAATATTACCACCTCCACAGAGGCCAGTGAACCTGACAGGTCCACCCCACAAAGCTGTCCTGGTGGGGTTCCACTTGACAGGCTATAATATAGGCAGAGGCTTTGTGGCTGTGGTAGTCTTTTCCTCAGCAAGAATGAACCTCATCCATTAATCCGAAGTCTCTAGCAGTTACCGAGAGCAGAATGTATCACCAAGGAAAATCCCATTTTTCATTCAGTCTGAGCACTTTGGGGAGAAAAGTTACGCAGATTTTCAGTGTCATTCTGCTAATCACCATTGGTATGGCTATTTCAATCTCCACAAGCCTCAGCTCCTTCATTTTTTAAATGAGGAGATCAACACTCAACCTCCTTTGGGTATAAAAAAGATGAAAGTGCTATTTCTGAGTCAGGGGCCTGATACATGTCGTATCTGGAGCAGAAATGGGTTTTCTTGTTAGATGAGTGAACAGTAGGAGAGGACACACTCCATCCTCCTGAAAGTCATGCTGACCTCTTTGTCCTGGGCTCTCAGGCCACACAGTGCCCCTCCAAGTACCTCTCCTTACTCTGAGATCCTTCAGAGGCCCTAGGACCATGAGACAGGGTCCAGGAACATAATGCTGACCCATCAGATCTCCGGGTGTTTGAGTCAGCTCATCTGACAGCCTTTACCTGACCTCCACAGTGCCCACTCCCCACTCCATGGGCACTTTGTTCAGTGCCCCAAAGACCCACCCTGTAAATGCAGTTGGAGACAGCCATACTCAGTTTGTGGGTATTTTCTAATCCTGATTCAAAATCTTTGGGCCCCCCTCCCACATGGGCCTCCATGACAGCCAAGGAAACTATCCCCTTGTGCACTGAGAACTTCTTATCAACCATGTGTGTTCATGCCATGTCACGCTCAGGTCATGAACATTTGAGAGCAAGCCTTCTGCCTTTTATGTGTCTCTGTAACCTTAACAGGGCTCAGCAAAAGATGCTTAATGGACATCTGTGGGAGGAAGGAAGGCAGGAAAGTAGGGAATCAAAATGGGCAGGTAGAAGTTGGAGAAAGGAGAGAGTGAAAAAATTGCTTACTTAGTTGCTAAAATAAAACCAGTCATTTGACCCTAGAAGTAGAAACTTGACTTTGTGAGCTTATGCTTGAGCAAACTAATCACAGCCTGAGAAGCAAGTTCACGCTCCGGACATGATGCCAAGAAATGAACCGGCTCCCATCCATCTTGTGCCTCTCTTTTGTTACCCAAATTATAACATGAAAGACAGCAGCAGCATAATGAGGTCCTGTGCCTTCTTGGAGGGAGCGGGGAACAAAGGCCCCAGCCTTCCAGGAAGGAGGCACCCTCATTTTCTTGGGCAATCCCTCTTCCTTTGAAAGCAAGAAAGAAGCACAAATCTACTGCCATGGCAACCACTCCTAAGCCATCCTGGGAGGTGACAAGTGGCTGTACATGTGCCAGAGACCAGGGTCCCCCAATTTCCAGGCATACAGGAATAGAAGTGCTTTAAAAGGATGACAGATCAACCTTTCAAGCCTGGTCCATCCACAATGATGGATAGGGAACGCCTCCATCCTCACCCACCACCTGCTCCATCGCAGGATATAATTTCCCTGTCCTGAACTCCAATTTGAAGGCAGTCTGTAACTATAAACCCAAAGAGCTGCTAATAAAGGCTTATGCATCAGTAGACAAAAGGAGACATCACCTCTTGGCTCTCACTGAATGCCAAACTTGACTGTCAGAGGGACAGCTCAACACAGCTGAGTCCTCCTTCAGGAGCCAGTACCCAACCAGCAGCCTGGTGCTGATGAGGGTCAGATCATACATGGACCCTGGAATGATGGCCTTGGCTGAGAACACCTTGAGGCACTGTAGTGAGACCCTACAGGAGAATAATATAGGTGAGTTGTGCCCATCACAAAGTTCATGGGACAGAGATTGCCTTGAGTCCACCAAAATCCACATCCCCCTCTTTCATAAAAGTACTGCAGCCTGCCACCTGATTAGGCAGTGGCATCACACACCTGTGTCCCCCATGATCAGGCAGGCCCAGAGCAAGTAGAAGAGCAGGTTGCCTGGAGAATAAAGCCTATATTAGGGGGGTGCCTCCCCTGCAGTCTCATTTCTCTTCCAGGAAACCTGCCCCTGGACCACTTGACAACTCAAAGGAGAACAATGCTTTGACTCAGAGGAGAACAATGACTTCAGAGCTGGGAAGAAACAAAAGGGTAGAAGCCAGCAGCTCCTGCTGCTTGGAGCTACAACAGGTATGTGAAAGACATCAGACTTCTTTCTGATTTGAGCCTCTGCCTTCTGGACAGATATGTCACAACTGGTGAGAACAGAGTGGAGACACTTGAAGTCCTGTCACAAGTACTTGGGTCACTCTGGTTGTATCACTCAAATTGTAGCCAGAGGAACAGAATGGGAATTTAATACAGAGCACCACTATGGAAGCATTTTAAGACTGGGAAAAGAGGAAAGGGAAGCTGAGGTGAGTGATTGTGAGCCACACTAACACCCTTCAAATTAGGAAGTAGAAGAAAAAACGCCATGCCTGGAGCTGTGATCTTGGTGCCCTGGTATCCTGGCTCTGAGTACATGCTTCCTCTGTTGTTGTCCTGTTTACCTGAGTAAAAGTAACCAGTTCTCTCAACAACAAAGATTTGTTTGGAAAGAAAACAACATGAGCAAAAGCAGTTGGGCTATGTGTTCACGATGAAATCTATGACCACTTCCCCAAACCAAAGATGAACAAATCCATGAATAACCTCTGGAGAACCAGCCCTATCAGAAGGACAGTGGATCATGCAAGGCACAGATTTACATTTGTGTGACCTCTTTCTAGCCCCACCTCATTTGCACAGGGCTTTCTCCAGAGCCCTCTGGTCAGTGACCTTGCCGCCCTCACTGCATCAACAGTGCATGACAACTTCTGCCATAGAGGCTCACAGTCTACATCTCAATCTTCTCCCTCCCTGTCTCCTGCCTGCACTCCTAGTTGGCATAGGATACACAAACAGCCAAAAGTGTCTCTGGGTCAATTCATCTGCGGATTCTTAGTCACTATGACAAAAGAGTTTGAGAAGATGGTGGGGCTGGGTCTGAGAGGCAGAGATAGCAGCAATGGTTCTGTGCCCATGAAATCTGAATGTGGGAGGCACACACCTGGCTCCAGACCTCAAGTTCCTCTGATGGACTGACAGTGTCTTTCCAGATGCTGGCAGTTCTCTGTACAGGCCTGCTGTCAGTGGGAAGTAGTGTGTCTGGGAAGTATGGAGGAGAGTGGTGGTCCATTCATCTTGAATTTATCACTTTTGTTATAGTGAGCAAAGCTTCTGATGCAGGGACCCTGACCTCTGAGAAGAAACTTTAATAAAGGCTCACAGGGCAACAAATGAAAGTGTTTAGTTTAGTTTAGTTATTTGTTTATTTCTTTATTATATCCCAATATAGCAATGAGAGCCACCATCTATAGAATGCCCCTGAATGCAAGGTACCCTGCTGAGCTTTAAATACATTTCCCCCAGTTAATCCTCATTACATTCCCATTAAGGGACACTGTATCCCCCACTTTACAATGGTGGACATTGCAAGTTACAAGGTTATGTGAATTCACTCAAGAAGTCAGAAGTAGCATAGGTGAAACTGTAGCCCAAATCCAGCTCTACACTTAGAGTTTTCCTTGTAGCTCCCTGCTAACACAGATCCCCAGTGAACCTGCCCCCATCTCCCTCACCCACACTCAGTTCAGGCATCCTCTAGCCCAGGGTCACTAAACCTGTTTGACTTCCTCACACATGTGAGAGGTTTACACCTACCCAGATCATCTTCCTGAAGCCAAATTGCCCGTCACCCCTGTTTAACACAGGCATGTCTACCATCACCCCTCCCTGGACACATCAAGCATTCTCCAGGAATTCAGATTCAGTTCTCAGAGGGAACTTATACTGTTGCTATATTGAAGGTTTCCAGGGGATTCTGTTCACTGCTGACTTGGAAATCTATGCTGTTGTGTCCTCTACCTCACCTTCCTGGCTGTACAGAGGAGCAGTGGCCTCCCATGGCCACCATCTCAGGCATCCTTCTGTAGCAACATCTTCTTAAATGCATCGGCCACATGAACCAATGGTAAAGCTAGTATTAAGCGCACTATACACCTACACCAAGCCCAAATTTTCCAGTGACATCTCTCTGGGCCAATGAGGTTGACACAGTCATGTTCCTCCAGCAGTGCAGGGAGAATGAAATGTGAAGATAGGACATCACCCAGCTTCTCTTAGAAACCATGCTGGGACTGATTGTTAAACTATGTCTGTTACCTCTACTTTGCCCACCCCCGCCAGTCCAGGCCTGTTGTATCTACAGAGATCACTAGAAGGTGATGACCTGAATTGCACTCCCAATGAACTAATTTGTAACAATGTGACTTGCATAAAAATGGGGCTGCAATAATATGGCAGAACTGGTGTAATGATCAGCAGTGGGTAGTGAGAGACCCCAGGGACTTGTTAAAGGCTTCTGGAAGAAGACAGAACCCCTTGGCTATGACTATGCTGCATTATATGAATGCTCCATCTGCAGGACCTCTCTTAAATGCCCCACTTGCTTCTGGCCTCTACCAAGCTAGTTGTTCCTGTAAAATCGAAGTAATGGAGCAACTGCTCATTAATCCAGCACTTGGGGAGGTCCAGCAGAATTTTTGATTGCCACAGGGAGGTTCTCAGTCTGAGAAGCCAGTTCAGCCAAGTCTCCCACATTTCTGGCCCTTTTATGTCCCATTTCCTCTCAACAAACTTTACTTGTACCTCTCAACTCTGTGGAATCATCAGAAGCCTTGAGATGATGGGGTGTAGTCTTTCTCTAAAAAGAGAGTCAGAAGTGTAAATGGTGCTGCTCCCAGGGGGTCTGAAAACAGAGAGGAGGCCCACTTCACCTGTCCATTCAGTCCAGCAAGATGTAGAAAGACATTTGTCTGAAGCCTGAGCAGATCAGAATGAGCTCTCCAGGCAGAGAAGCTCAGCAATTGCTGAGAAGTGGAAATTTCCAGAGACAGCAACTCAAGGAAAAGATGGCACAGGGCTCTAGAATGAGTTTTTACCTTTGATGAACTTTTTCCATTGAGAAAATTTCTTGAGGTCACCATTTGTACCAGTGCTTTGTCTGGTTATTATTTTATTCCAGCACATGCTGGATTTCAGTGCAAATCTTAGCAGATAAAACGGGGCAGGACAATACCTCTGTTGCCATAATAAACTCACTTAAAAGTAGTCTCAGTCGGGCATGGTGGCACATGACTGTAAGCGGCAGCCTAGGAAGCCATGGCCAAGGCCAGACATCATGGTTTGAGTCCTGCAGGGGCACATAGGGAGACCTAATCCCCCAAAATAGCTGGGTGTAGTGGCACGCGCTTGTAATCTCAGCTACCTGGGAAGATGAGGCTGGGGATTCCTTGAGTCTGCGGTACCCTGGGCAAGGTGAGCCTGCAGTTCCACAGGCAAAAATAGCAAGACCTGGTCTCAAAAAAAAAAATTGTTTCAAGTAGGATTTCCACTGGTCCAAACCAAGTAAAGGAAATTAACTTAGATTTTAGTCAACAACCTAGATAATCTCTAAGAAGCTCTCTAGATGCAAGCTGAGCCTGTTACAGTCTTTGCACTGATGGTATTGTTGCTTTCTTCTCTGATTTCTGCTTCACTGGGGCTGTCTGGAAGGTAACACTTTGATCCCATGGGGCTGGAGGGAGCTAGATAGGGCAGGGGACATGTCTGATGGCTCTGCATCCCCCCTCATCTAACCATTTTGGGAAGGTATCATGAAAGACTTTCAAAGGAGAATTCCAGAGTGGGAAAGATAATACACACTAATACCAAAAGAGTGTTCTAAATTTAGACCTTCTTCCCCACAAGTAGCAAGACCTGATTTCCTGACGCCCCAGGGCTTCAACCTTGAAGCAGCAGCAATGGGGCTGAATGGAAAATTTAATGGCATCATTGCAAATTAACAGCAAGAAATTAAAATTTTAAAATAAGTACTTTTTTAAATACCATTTAAAACACCATTTAGGGATAGATCTAATAAAATCCATGCAACCTTTGTGCACTGAAAATTTCTCAACATTGAGAGAAATTTTGAAAACCCTGAAAATGAAGAAAATATAAGCATGTATACATGGGAAGATGAAATTTTTCCCCATTGATCTAGAGTCATAGCAAAGATCTATAAACTGTTATATAGAAATTGACAAGTTGCCTCTAAAATTTATATTGAAAAGCAACAAATTTTAGCATAGCTGAAACAATGAAAAAACAAAGTTGGCAAAATCTCACTGCCCACCTGAATAATGACTGTAAAATGACAGCAACCAAGGCAGAAAAATTGATATAGAAAGCACTAGGGCTGAGTTGAACAATAGATACACACATATATGAACAGTTAATTTCAGCCACCATGCCAAACAGTTCAAAATAGTCTTTTCAACAAATGATGCTGAGATAAAAAGCATCCTAACTCCAGAACTATATGCAAAAAAAATGACAATAATAACAAAATGGATCAGAAACTGATAGAGGGTGCTACCCCTCCCCCCTATTGTCTCCAGTTTAAGATTGCAGATTTCAAGGACAGGTATGCTAAAATGTGACAATGAGCTTAGTTGGAATTCCCCTTCATGAAGATGCAGGAAGAAGCAAAATCGTACAGGTGTGGTTCCTGAAAGGTGGGAAATCAGGGTATATAAAGGGTGTGCAAACAAAGAGAGAGATTCCAATATGGAGATCCGATAGAGAGAGATTCAGTGGAGGAGATTGGGATCCGCATGGCCATGTGGACTTGGCCATGTGGCCAAAGGCCTGGGGGCCTGTAGCATTTGGCTGTCCCAGGCTGGCACATGTGTGTTAAATGCAGTTAAGGAGTTTGCAGATTTGAACTCCGTTTTGCTGAGTTTGACTTGTGTCTGGAAGGGGCCGTGCAAAAGTTAGGTCTGAAAAGAAAGTGAACTTGGCTGGGTCTGGTACCATGAAGTTCCTGCTACCTGAAGACGACAAAGAGAAGACAACGTGGAAGACAAGGAGGAGCACACCAAAGGAGCACCCAAAGGAACATGTCTTCAAGTGTTTGGAGATGAACTCTGACTGGATGTTGGTGAGATGATCAGGACTGAGAGACTGAGGATTTTTGGGCAATCTGCGGAAAGGACTTTGGACAATGCTGAGAAAGGTTTTGGACAATGTTAAAGAAATCGTAGTTTTACTTACATGTTTCTTTTGTAGTAATTAGGAAATCACTTTGTTAGGAATAAATTAGTCTGCACTGATAGTCTTACTTTGACTTGGTATTTTGTTTGAGAAGCCTGGGGATGGTGGAAAGAACCCACAAGAGTTTAAACTGTGTTTCTAAGTTTTTCTTTTTTAGGTCTGAAAGAGGGAAAAAAGCAGACAGAAATTGGTAGCTGATGTTTGCGTATCAATGGTAAAGGTGATCAGTGAAAACACTAATGAACAGTGTGTAACCTGATTCCTAGGGAGAGAAGCAGGCATAGGTGTATCCATTTAAAGTTAAAGGCAATTGCTAAGGAACTGCTAGTAGCCTGCTTTGGAGAGAGAAGCAGGCCTGTATGTGTTAAAGTCAGAAAGTCTTAAATATAGCCTGTTTCAAAACCAAAATATAAAAATGAAAATTCACAAAACAAAAATAGGAAAATTGTGTTCTTCAATTACATAAAAATATTTCAAATAGAACCTAAAATCACAGGTGACCAAAAAAATGATTAATTAGGCAACCTCAAAATTAAATTATTTTTAATAGATACTTTCTAAAAATGATGTCAGGCTATAGTATGGGAGAAAACATTTTAAAAACATAAATCCCTTTACAGAATATATAAAGAATATTTAGAACTCAACAAATCAATATTTTTAAATGGACAATAGAGGCATATATTCATTTGCTACACCTCCATATAATAACATATCACTGACTAGGAAGCTTCAACAAAAATTTATCTTCTCACAGTTCTGGAGGTTGCCAGTGTTCCATCAAGTGTCAGCAGGGTTAGTTTCACCAATGTCCCCCCTCTCCTTGCCTTGTGGAGGGCCACCTCCTTGTTGTTTCCTCAGCTTACACACTGTACACACACACACATACACACACACACAAGAACATCCCTGAACATAACTTTATTTGTCCAAATAAATTTTGTCTTCAAAGGACACCACTAAGATTGGATTAGGACCCTCATTAATAGTCTCTTTTTATTTTTTTTCTTGCCATAGCATTTATTACAAGAAGAGACATCTAGGTAATTACAAGTGCACAATTCACAAGATGGGAAACAGACCCAAGAATGGAAATGGTACTAGGTTCACAAAAGGGCAATATAAGAATACAGGTACTGGTACGAGAATATGTACATGTAATAACCTCTTTCTAAACTAACTGTCTTTTTGAAGACCCTCTTTCCAATAGTCATTGAGCTACTGCTCACTAAGATACCACTGGGTCAGGACTTTGAACATATGAATGGGAGAGGGGGGTAACAATTCAGTCTATAGCAGGAGGTGAAGTTAAAATGATCATGAAACACCATGCAACCACTAGAATGACTATGATGATGAGGAATGACCATACTAAAATCTGGCAAGAATGAAAAGTCCCTCTCAGACATCATTGGTGAGAATGCAAAAATAGTGGTCACTTTGGGAAAGGGTTTGGCTATCTATAAAGTCAATATTTACCCTATGATTCAGCAATTCCACTTCTGTGCCTTTTCTCAAAAGAAAAGAAAGGATCTATCTACACGAACATCAACTTGACTCATAACAGGCAAAAACAGAAAGTGGTTGATACAGAAATACCACCAGGCACTGCAAAGGAATGGATCACTCACACAAACAATTGGAACAGGAATTTTGGGGGGTCTAGCTCTTCACTGTTCATATATCAAAACTCAAGATGATTGGGGACACTTATCCCCTATCATTGTCATTGTCCCCTGTTTAAGATTACAAATTTTATTTTTTGTTTTTTTTTTTTTCTTTGAGACTAGGTCTTGCTATTTTTGCCTGTGGAACCGCAGGCTCTTGTTGCCCGGGGTACCACAGACTCAAGCAATCCCCAGCCTCAGCTTCCCAGGTAACTGGGTTTACAGGCACGTGCCACCACACCCAGCTATTTTTTTTGGAACTAGGTCTTGCTACAGGCCCCAGGCGGGACTCAAACCATGATCCCTAGCCCCGGATGCTTCATAGGCTGAAGCTTACAGGCACAAGCCACTGTGCCCAGCTCTAAGATTACAAATTTTAAAGTGGATATGCTAAAATGTGAGCATGGCCTTGATTAGAATTTCCTTTCAGAAAGATATAAAAGGGTGGAAGAAGTAAAACAGGTTTTTTCTTTGTAATGTGGTAACTCAGAGCTGTTGCCGGAAGGCAGGTAAACACAAAGGAGCATATATAAAGAGGTTTGGCACAAAGAAAGAGATTGGGATTCTGATTCTGATTTGGGATTTGAGATTCAGGTTTTGGATTCTGCCATTTGGTAGGATGAAGATGTGAGCTTGGCCATGTGACCAAGGCCTGTGGCCTGCAGTCTTTGGTGGCCCAGTCTAGGAGCATGTGTGTTAAAGGCAGCTAAGGAGTTTGCATATTTGAGCTCCATGTTGGAATTTGTTTTGCTGAGTTTAACTTGTGCCTGGAAGAGGCTGTGTGAAAGTAAGGCCTGAAAATAAAGTGAACTTTGCTGGTTCTGGTACTATGGAGCTTCTTTCTACTACCTGGAGGAGGATAAGGAGAAGATGGCAAGGAAGAGTTGGAGCATGCCAAAGGAAGATGTCTTTGCACACATGGAGATGAACTCTGACTGATGTTGGTGAGATGATCAGGACTGACAGACTGAGGATTTTTAGACAATCTGGGGAAAAGACTTTGAACAATGTTAAGAAAGGTTTTGAACAATATTAAAGTAATTTAGAGTTTTACGTACATATTTCCTTTGGTAGTAATTATGTAATCACTTTGTTTAGTAATAAATTAGTCTGCACTCTGAGAGTCTTGCTTTGGCTTGGGATTTTGGTGAGAAGGCTGGGTATGGTGGAAAGAACCCACAGAAGTTTGGAAGAGGGTAGATTGAGGCAAACTAGTCTAAAGTTTAAACTGTGTTTCTAAGTTTTTCTTTTTTTAGGTCTGAGAGAGGGGAAGAGAGCTGAGAGAAGCTGGTAACTGATTTTTGCATACCAATAGTAGGTGAACAGTGAAGATGCTAATTACTGTTTTGAGTCTGCTTCCTAGGGAGAAGCAGGCAGAGGTGTTTTAAGTTCAAGTCAAGTCTTTTTTTTTTTTTTTTTCTTTTCACCAGGTCTCAAAGAGACAAGAGTTGGTAGAAAGAAAGTCAAGTTCAATCTGGAGCCAGCATGCTGAGGACATAGCAGACTGCTGCCACAAAGGCGGTTGTCTCCCAGGACTGGGGGCACACAGTGACTTATATAAGGAAGTACTGAGAAGTGGGAGATGCTCATGTGTCATGTCAGTAGTACTTCAGAGAAATAGGCAGGGTTTTCCAGGAACTGCTTTCACGCCTCATTTTCTTTCTTATTTGATCTTGACCAGAATTCTGGTAGGTGTGGTTTTCACCACAGTAAAGATGATAGGGTGTGCTACCCATCCTTGTTGTCATTGTCTCCTGTTTAAGATTGCAGATTTCAAGGAAGGTATGCTAAAATGTGAGAATGGCCTTAATTAGAATTTCCTTTCAGAAAAATACAAGGGGAAGGAAGGAGGAAAACAGGTTTTTTTTCTTTGTAATGTAATAATTCAGGAGCTGTTCCTGGAAGGCAGGGGGAAAAACAGAAAGAATATATAAAGAGGTTTGAAACAAGGATAAAAAGGAAGATGGGAATGGAGATTGAGATTCAGGTTTGGTTTCGGCCATTTGTAGAATAGAGATGTGAGCCATATGAGCTTGGCCATGTGACCGCCTGGGGCCTGTAGCCCTTGGCTGACCAGGGCTAGCCGCATGTGTGCTAAAGGCAATTAAGAAGTTTGCAGATTTGAACTCCATGTTGGAGTTTGTTTTGCTGAGTTTGACTTGTGTCTGGAAGAGACCGTGTGAAAGTCAGGCCTGAAAAGAAAGTGAACTTGGCTGGGTCTGATACCATGAGATTTCTTCTACTACCTGGAGGAAGATGACAAGAAGATGGCATGGAGGAGCTGAAGCATGCCAGAGGAGCATGCCAAAGGTAGATGTCTTCAAACACATAGAGACGAACTCTAACTGGTTGATTTTGGTGAGATGATCAGGACTGAGAGACTGAGGATTTTGGGAAAATCTGGGGAAAGGATTTTGGACAATGCTGAGAAAGGTTTTTGGACAATGTTAAAGTGATTGTAGTTTTACTTACATGTTTCTTTTGTAGTAATTAGGAAATCACTTCATTAGAAATAAATTAGTCTGTACTTACAGTCTTGCTTTGACTTGGTATTTTGGTTGAGAAGACTGAGGATGGTGGAAAGAACCCACACAGTCTAAAAGGGTTAATTGAGGCAAACTAAAGTGTAAACTGTGTTTCTAAGTTTTTCTTTTTAGGTCTGAAAGAGGAGAAGAGAGCTGAGAGAAGCTGGTAGCTGATGTTTGCATACCAATAGAAGGTTAACAGTGAAAATGCTAATGAAGGTTTGTAGCCTGCTTCCTAGGGAGAGAAACAAGCATAGGTATATCTAGTTCAAGTTAAAGGTAAATGTTAATGTAACTGCCAGTAGCCTGCTTCCTAGAGAGAGAAGCAGGCAGAGATGTATTAAAGTCAAAAAGTCTTTTCTTCTCTTTTTGCCCGATTTCAAAGAGACTATAACTTGATGCCTGTCTTGCTTCTACCTTGGTGGTTTGGCCTGGTTTTCTGGTTTTGCCTGCAAAGACAAACAGGAGTAGAGCAAGAATGAGCAGGGTGAGGACAAGAAACTTATGGTTACTAGGCTGGTAGCTCAATGACATAGGTGAATCTTATATATAAATATTCTTTAAAAAAAAAGGACTTAAACACAAACTGGTAGCACAGCAAGTTTACATTTACATGCTGATCTGGAAAAGACAAAATATAGAGAAGGAAATCACACCAGGGTTGTCAGGGGCTGGAATGGGAAGAGGACCCTGTCCATGTAGGGTTGTAAAGGACTTCTGGGGGGTGATAGGACTACTTGGTTTTGTCCTTGGTAGAGATTATAAGACTGAATATATTTAATCAAAACTTCACGAAACTTATACTTTAAAACAGTAGATTTTAATCTATAGAAATCATACACCAATAACAGACTTCTAAAAATAATTTAAAGTAGTGATACAGGGACATTAATAGGATACATAATTTGATAAAGAACTAGCTACTTTCCTGTCATAGATTTACAAAATTTTAGAAAGCTAAGTAGCACCTTGAGAATGATAGGGGGTGCCTAGCTCTGGGTGCCATTGTCTCTTGCTTTAGGAATGTGAATGTTATGAAGGACATGCTAGGCTTGAGAATGGCCTTGATTAGAGTATCCTTCAGAAAAAGAGACAAGGTGAAAGAAAGAAAGAAAACAGGTTTATTCTTTGTAATGTGATAGCTCACAAGGCTGTTTCCCTGAAGGCAGGAAACAAAATTGAAAAGATATAAATATTGGTTGGGGACAAAGAAAAGATTCTTCAGTCATTTTGAGAGGAAAGATGGAGGCCAGGCCATGAAGGCTGGGGGATTTGAGGCCCGGGGCCATGAGGAGCCTCAGACTTGGGCTTTGGCCCGGACTGGTAACTCATGACTCTTATAAGGTAAGCATAAACTGAGTGTGCCTGCTGAAAGCTAAAGAGGTTGGAAATTTGACCTATGTGTTGGACTTTGCCTTGCTGAGTTTGACTTGAGCCTGTCTGAAAGAGGCTGTATTAGCCAAGCCTGAGAAGAAAATGAACTTTGCTGCTCCTGTACTATGGAGAGTTTTTCTACTACCTGGAGGAGGACAAACAGCATGGAAGAGATGGATTACACCAAAGGAAGATGCCAACTCTTTAGGTCATGTGGAAATGAACTGAAGAATTGGACAAGTGGTGAGATTAACAGGATTTAAGAGACTGGGGTTTGGGGGCAATCTGGGGGAAGGACTTTGACAATGTTGAGAAAAGTTTTGGACTATGTTGAAGTAATCAGTTTTTCTTATATGTTTCTTTCTGTAGTAAAGAGGAAATCACTTTGCTTAGAAATAAATTAGTCTGCACTAATAAATTAGCTTTGTTTTGACTTAAAATTTAGTGAAAAGGCTGGGGATGGCGTTAAAAATCCAGTAGTTTGAAAGAGGGTAAATTGAGGAAAACTAGTGTAAGATGTAGACTGCAGGAATTGTAAAAGTTACATTTGAGGTAAGCAGCTGAGAGTTCAAAATATGGTTTTAACTTTTTTTTCTTTCTGCAGTCCGACTGGGAGAGACAAAGCTGAGAGAAACTGGTAGCTGACTTTTGCATACAAATAGTAGGGGTCAGTGAAAATGCTAAGTAATTGCTTTGAGTCTGCTTCCTGGGGAGAGAAGCAGCAGGTGATAAGTCAGAAAGCTTCCTTTTTTTATTTTACCAGGTTTCAGTAGGAAGCACTCAAGTTATCACCATTTGCAAAAATAATAACAGCTACATATTTAATGAGTTAAATGTCTAACAAGTTTTAAAAACAACAAAATATACACAACAGTAAGTAAAACAATAAGTATAAATTTCTGCCATAGAAAAAATTTTTTTCAAAAACTGTTGTTTGCTTGAAAGCACTGATAAAATAGTCAATATTCTGGCACTCATACTTAAGAATTTTTTATAATGGAGACAATATTGATTAATAATGGAACATAAAGGACAGATAGTCAAAATAATAAAATAAATGAACAATTTACAATTCCTAGAAAAAAATTAAACTTACCAGATAGACTTGAAAAAAAAATAGAAAGCCTAAAGAAACCATGTATCACTGAAAAAGGTGAAAACATCAGTTTAAAATCTTCTATGAGAAGATTTGATAGGAGAAAACCCAAGCAGAACCAGTGATCAGAAAATCTCTAACACAAAACTCAGAAGAAGCCCCACCCAGCCTGGAGAGGCAGCAGTGCCCTGAAGATCCCCAAGAAGCTTCTGGGCAGGGGAGGTCAGAAGTGGTATAGAAGCAACTAGGGTCAGGGTAGAATCCCTCAAGCCAGCAGACTTCAGTAAAATCTCACTTCTTGTCTGGGGAATTCCAGGAGACCATAGATATAGTTTTTAACAAGGGGCATGGGTATTCAGACTTGCATTTTCAAATGATGGCTCCCTGACCCATAGGGAATGGTGGGGCTGCAGTAGAAGGAAAGCAGACTGAGGCACTGCAGCAGACCCAGTCAGAGATGGGAGGACTAGGTCCCGGGGGCAGCAGATGGAGAATGAGGGGCTGAAACTGATAGGGTGTGCCCCCCCATTGTCTCCTGTTTAAGACTGCAGATTTCAAGGACAGGTATGCTAAAATGGGAGAATGACCTTAGCTGGAATTTCCCTTCAGGGAGTTGCAGGGGGAGAAAGAAGTGAAATGGTCAAGGTGAAACAGGTTTCCTGGAAGGTGGGAAATGAGGATATATAAAGGGTGTGGAAACGAAGAGAGGAATTCAGATTCAGATTCGAATATGGAGACTGGATAGAGAGAGAGGTTCAATGGAGGAGAGATGGGAATCGGCCATCTTGTAAAGATGTGAGCCATGTGAGCTTGGCCATGCGGCCACCAGGGGCCTGCAACCCAACTTGGCTGGCCCAGGCTGGCAGCATGTGTGCTGAATGCAGTTAAGGAGTTTGCAGATTTGAACTCCGTGTTGAAGTTTGTTTTGCTGAGTTTGACTTGTGTCTGAAAGAGGTCATGTAAAAGTTAGGCCTGATAAGAAAGTGAACTTTGCTGGTTCGGCACCATGGAATTTCTACTACCTGAAGGTGACAAGGGGAACACAGCGTGGAAGACAAGGAGGAGCAAGTCAAGGGAACAGCCAAAGGAACATGCCTTCAAGCGTCTGGAGATGGACTCTGACTGGACATTGGTGAGATGATCAGGACTGAGAGACTGAGGATTTTGGGGCAATCTGGGAAAGGACTTTGGGCAATACTGAGAAAGGTTTTGGACAATACTGAAGTATTCTGAGTCTTACATGTTTCTTTTGTAGTTATTAGGATAATTAGAAATCACTTTGCTAGAAATAAATTAGTCTGCACTGAAAGTCTTGCATTGGTTTGGTATTTTGGTTGAGAAGGCTGGGGATGGTGGTAAGAACCCATGAGTGGAAAGTTTAAACTGTTTTCTAAGGTTTTCTGCAGTTTTTGGAGCTGGGAACTGGCTTTTGCATATCAATGGTAAAGGTGGTCAGTGAAAATGCTAATGGCCTGCTTGTATCCTGCTTTGTAAAGAGAAGCAGGCAGAGGTTAAAGTTAAAGGTTAAAGGTGAATGGCCTGTTTTTGAGCCTGCTTCTGAGAGAGAGAGAAGCAGGCCTGTATGTGTTAAAGTGAAGGTAAAAAGCCCTTCATGGTCACCCACTTTCAAAACCACCTCCCTCTCCTAAAAGGTTCACCAATAATGATACCGATGATGAGTGAGGGCCATGTCATGTGAAGGTTGCCAGGAAGGAACTCTTGGAAATGGCACCTAGGAGGAGTAGAAGCAGATGCTTCTTTCTAAAGATTATATCGGCAAATTAGTCAATTATCCACCTGGCCAAGTGGAGAACAGTTACCAAGACAGGGTCCAAAAGCAGGTGAAATTGGAAAAGAATGGGTGTGGATGATGGGAAACAAGAGCACTGGGTCACCTGAGAAAGTCTCCCAATTGAGCTATGAAGCTCCAAAGAGGTATACACCCTGCACACAGTGGGTTCACAGTGTCAGCTGAGCTGGGAATGGAGGGAAACTTCTGTGTCCTCCCCAGCACAGGTCTAGGTTTAATCAGCCCCTGATTATTAACACCAGGAGTGAAGAAGACTCAATGGCAAAGGAGTCTGCTTTCTGGTATGCCTGCTGTGTGCCAGGCATCATGGATATTCATTCAATCCAATACTTATCTGATGATAATAGTTAATCTGATGGCAGGACCTAGTTCTGCCCTCTCTGGCAGGGTCTGCTGCAGTGCCTCGGTTTGCCTCCTTTCTCCTGCTCCAGCCCTACCATTCTCTATGATCAGGGATCCAGTATTTGAAATATTTATCATTGTTACAACAAGTCTTCATTTTTCAGGTGGTAAAAATTAAAGCTCAAATCTTCAGTGACTTGCTCAAGGATCCCAAGTGCTGAGTAAAGGAGAGGAACTAGAGCTCTAACTTGAATCCAGAACTCATTCTGATAGGGTGTGCTACCCCCCTCCCATTGTCTCCTGTTTAAGATTGCAGATTTAAGGACAGATGCTAAAATGTGAGAATGACCTTAGTTGGAATTTCCCTTCAGGGAGATGCAGGAGGGAGGAAGGTGAACAGGTTTCCTGGAAGGCGGGAAATCAGGGTATAAAAAGGGTGTGAAAACAAGGATCCAATCCAATATGGAAATCAGATAGAGAGATTTAACGGAAGAGAGATGGGATTCAGCCATCTTGTAGAGTAAAGATGTGAGCCATGTGGACTTGGCCAAAGGCCACTGGGGGCCTGCAGCCCTTGGCTGACCTGGGCTAGCCGCATGTGTGCTAAAGGTGGTTAAGGAGTTTGCAGATTTGAACTCTGTGTTGGAGCTTGTTTTGCTGAATTTGACTTATGTCTGAAAGAGGCCTGAAAAGAAAGTGAACTTTGTTGGTTTGGCACCATGGAGTTCCTGCTAAATGGAAGACAAGGAGAGCACAGTGTGGAAGATAGGGAGGAGCATGCCAAAGGAGTGCCCCAAAGAAAGATGTCTTCAAATACATGGAGAAGAACTCTGGATGGCTGACATTGGTGAGATGATCAGGACTGAGAGACTGACGATTTTTGGGCAATCTGGGAAAGGACTTTGGACAATGCTGAGAAAGGTTTTAGACAATGTTAAAGTAATTTTCCTTTACATGTTTTCCTTACATGTTTCTTGTGTAGTTATTAGGATAATTAGAAAATCACTTTGTTAGAAATAAATTAGTCTTCACTGATAGTCTTGCATTGGTTTGCTATTTTGGTTGAGAAGGCTGGGGATGGTGGAAAGAATCCACAAGAGTTTAAACTGTGTTTTTAAGTTCTTTTCTTCTGCAGTTTTTAGAGCTAAAAGCAAAGAGCAACTAGCTAACTTTTGGATATCAATGGTAAAGATGATCAGTGTAAATGCTAATAAAAAGTGCGTAGTCTGCTTAGTTAAAAAAAGCAGGCAGAGCTGTGTTCCAAGTTAAAGTCAAAAAGTCTTCTTTATACACACTTTCAGTTCCATAATAGTGAACAGTATTTTCCAGGCAGGGTTTTCCAGATGCAGAACCAATAGTAGATTTACCTGCATCTTTAGCCATGGTTGCATCTACACTGACATATACAAGCAACATGGACATAACATAGATCTAGAGCTTGAGGGGCAACAGAAAATTGGTATTTATACCTACAGCTATACCTATATGTACAAAGAGATTATTGTAAGGAAGCCCACATGATATGAAAACAGTCAAGTCCAAAATCTGCAACGTGAAACTGTTGTAGAACAAAGCAGAGCTGAATCCCAGCTCCAGAGCCAAGATGGAGGAGGCATTCTCTCTCCACAGGAGTCAGCTTCTTATTCTACCCAGCCTTCCACTGACTGAATAAGGTACACTCACAGACGAAAGGCAATCTGCTTTAACCTCACCAAAATCACTCAGAAATACTCAGAACAATGTTTGACCAAATTTCTGGGCACCACAGCCCAACAGAGATTTAACAACCACTCACAGCCTCTCACATACATTTTTTCAATGAAAACATGAAGAATTGTTCATTTGGAATACATATGTCTACAATATTTGACTGAGGGGCATTATTTCTCAAATCACAGTCATTCTTTTTAATTCTTATGCTTATTTCATTAAAACTTTACCTTTCAGATTCCAAAATATTTAGAAATCAAGTGATAGTTGAGCAAAGCCTGAGCAGCAGCCCCCCCCATCGTTCAATCCATAAAAGAGCCTATAGTCAGGAGGAAAATAATCGGACCATTTCCAAGCCCACTGGCAGCGCAAAGAACTTGCTAATTACCAGCTATTCACACAATCTGGGAATGAAGGCAGCAGGACTATGGGTAATTGCTAGCTTCACTGCCCTGTGGTGAACCCCTTGGAGACAGGGTGCTGGTCCCTTTCATCTTGTGAGACTGGTGCCTGTGGGTACTGAGAATATGGAACCACCTCCTTTACACAGCACAGTGAGCCTGACTCACCTCAAGGAAATCCCAGGCAGGGGGCAAGGGTCCATCAGTCTGCTCATAGCGCTGCAGAAGAAAGAGCCTGGCTCCTGGAAGGAGAGCTCAGCTTATGCAGACCTCCAGGGAGGAGCAGAGCAGCTGGGAGATCAGGCAAGGTCTTAATCCACTCAGATCCTCACCAGTCACGGAGCTGTGAGGGGAAAAGGCAAGGGGGGTTGGAAGGAACCCTCTGAAATAGCTGGCAGAGTGTGGGAGGGAGGAGGGCAGAAACTGTCAGCAAGCAGAAAGCCTGTCATTAGGATCATCACTATTATTTATTAAACATTTAAGAAGCACCAGCCAAGTGCTAGCCATTGTCACCATTCAAATCATAGAATTAGAGCTCAGTCCTCTAAAAAAGTGTTCCCATGCACTGGAAATAAAAGAAAGGTAATGGTGCTGAGCCCTGGAGAAGCGTTTAGGTGAGGAAAAGACTCACTAGGTGGGTGGAACCCAGCCTCTGCTTCGGGAGAGAGCCCTCTTTCTTCACAGGTCTCGGAAACCCTGTTGGGAGGTAAGTCCCTGTGGGATCACCTTATTCTTAGCTTTGGCCAAGGACCCCCACATCGTAGCCAGGTACACCAGGACCATTTTAACATTCTTATCACCAAGCAGCTTTCAGATGATGCTTCAACTCAGCAGCCAGTTGCGGCTCAATACGCTTCAAAGAACCTTTCAAGGTCCAGTGTCAACATCCAATTCCTCATGCCCAAACTCTCACCAAGGAGCAAAGTTTGGGAAGCTAAGACAGAAACAGACAATTTCTATCTGCAAGGTCCTCAAAGCTGGGGGTGGTGGTGGTGAATAGATGGGGGTTTGAGAAGTTTTCCAATTTACCCCTGAAGTTTGATCCATACGCAAACTGACAAAGGAGTTTGGGAGTCCATAGTCCTCCCTGGGAAAGTGCACCTCAAAAGGGTGCACTGCTCATCTCAGCTCTCCTTCTCAGACTGACAATACCCACCGGAGGACTCTAGGGCATCTCGGGAGAACCCCTCCCCCACTGAGAACAGACTCCTTGTTTCCTAACTGCTTAACACATTTGACATTTGGAAATCTGTGGTTCTGATGTGACAGGAGTTCATTTCCAGAGTTTAGCTATAAAAAACACACTGAGTTACAGTGTATTAGGTCTCAAGCAAATTCACACTGGCCTCCATTAAATTGTATCAGGTTAAGAAATATATTGAATTCTGGGGCCATATATTTTACTAAACAAATTACACACCAACCATTTCTCATATCCATGTAAGCATTACTAAATCAAGGCTCTAAAGGTGAACACTTCGATTGGAATTATATCATCAGTGTCCGGGTTACAGTGCAATTCCCATTTCCCGCAGGGCAGGAACAGGGAGTCTGATAAGTGGGCAAGTGAGGCGCAGCACCCCTCACCTGTCACCTCAGGACAGAGTGACTCAAGTGACTTATGAAGGGGTTGAGCTGCAAACAATCCCCACTATGGCAAATTATTTTGTTTAATGAACCAAGCAAATTCTCTGGGACCATAACATTAAAATTGCAAATATAGTCACTGGAAAAGCCAAAGGTGAACAAGTTCCCACAAAAGAGGGGATGGGCTCAGATGCCAAAGAGCAGAGGACCACCCACCACTGTGCCTTCCTCCCACTAGCCCACAGACTTTCTTCTCTATGGAGCCTTTTTCCTAACACACACACACACACACACATCTACCAACACCAGCAGAACCTCAGCAGACAGTGTGGAGGGTGACTAGGTGGGAGGCACCGAAGTCTAAGGCCCTGTCCCTTCACATCCCAGCATTGGGACATTATTCCTCCCCTCATGCACAGTCACCCCATGTACCCTCTCCCCATATCACTGTTTCTCTGTGAAATCACTTGGAAAGGATGCCAGGGTGACTCCAGAAGCAATCGGTGAGTCTTCGGAAGAAAGATGGTACACCCCCTTGAGGAAGATTTGGATAAGAAAAATAGTAGAGAGGAGACAGACCTGGGAGCAAGAAAGCCTCTGTTTGAGGCATAGACTCCCAAATATAAGGAACTGCCAGGACCTCTAGGTTCTGCCATTTTGGTTCAGGGTTGCAGGACTCCAGTGCACCCCCCTGCGAACTTAGGTTGTCCGAAGAACATGAGGACCTCCCTACAGATGTCCCTGGAGAAGGGAAGTTTGCAAGTTTTGCTCAGCTGCCATTGCAACCATGAGAAGGTGAGGCCCAGGTTAGGTGTCCTGAGCTGTGGGAGCATTTGTCACCCTTTACTGCTCAATGCAAGGTGTCTGACACTGTTGCACTTGTGTTTCAGGTGCTTTTTGGCAGTGCTGGGAAAGCATCTTCTGCTATCATGGAGAGTTGGATTCCCAGTCTACTGCCTTTGGCTGCCATGGGCTGCAGGTATAGAAAGGGAAGCTGCCATCTTAGATAAGTGCTTCTTTGTTTGAAACCAACTCAGGTTTGGAGTGGAGAGAATCTGACATCTTCCTTTTGTTTTAGAACTTTAGAGATTGGAAAATAACCGCGCTAAGACAGCTGGCCACTCATCATCGTCTCAATGACTCTTGACTCTCCTTGTTTGTAAACAAATCTCGTTGTTGTTGTTTTGAATAATCTTGCAGTTGTACACGGGATAGGAGAACCCAAAGAGTGATTGGTTAGCTATCAGTTTCTCTCCATGCTAGTTTGTACTGTTTCGCTTTCTGTCCTTACCCCAGATTTCTGGAATTATTATGGAATTTGTTGTTCTAGAGGTTGGTGGGTTAGTTTTCAATAACTGATAAACCTTACTGCCCCTTCCTCAGGTGTCTAGCAACTTCCATAGCTGGTTTAACATCCCTACCCCACCTCTGGCTCTTTGTGAGATCCTCCATCTACGTTTTCCTACTCTAAACCCCATCAGCTATCTAGTTAGCAGAGTAGATATTAAAAATAGATTTCCACTGGAGAGATAAAAGTTAAAGATATGGATTGGCTGCAAAACAATATACAGTTCTCCCATCTTTATGTACAGTGTATGTAGAAAGTCAGCGTATAAAAGAGAAAACTCAGGATTGGTCCACCAGCCAGAAAACACGGAGGCATCAAGAGACAGGCTTCCCAGGTCATTTCACAGGGTAGAGGAGACACTCTAAGGCCAAAGCAGGAGGAGGGCCTGTGCAGACATTGTCTCAGCCTGCTCCTTTCCCCCCTGTAACCAGCAAAAACCTCCTCTGTCCCAGAGCTCCAAATCTAAGTACACTGGAGGTGACTGGGGGCTTGCCAGGGCAGGACTCTGGCTAAGACAGAACAAAGCTTCTGCTTGAAAGATGTTCCACCTGGGAAGCCCGATTATACTCTAGGACAGAGAAACCAGAAGACAACCTCACAGTTATCTGAGCTCAAACTCCTCATCACCGGAGAGCAGGGGACCAAAAATAGAGTGCTGTCTGAGAAGCATGCCTTTGTTCCACGGCGCCACCTCTTCCATTAGAGTGCTTCTCTGTAAAGATTTTGGAGCTAAAAAAAAAATTTAAAAAATTAAAAAAAAAAAACTGCCCTTTTCAACATTACCAGCACATTCTCTATGGGAGAAGAGACTGGAATTAACCTTGAGGTGCAACTGTCCCTTTGTCCAGGCAAAACCCTGGGTGGTGCTTTTAGTTATGCAAATATGGGGACTTAGTGAAAGCCCACCCACAGGCCTGGGAGATCAATGCCCAGCCTGACTCTGAATGCAGATGCTGCTATGACTCAGAATCTGAGCTGGGGTGAGGGGTGCAGTGTGTGTGCTTCTGTCTGTCTGTCCATCTGTCTCTGGGATCCTCTCAGTACCTACCTCAACCAAGCTCAGTGAAGAGCAAGTTTCAGTAGTGTATGTCAGGATGGAGTGAGGATTCAGAAAACTTCCCTGAAACTCTGGAAGTATATGACTACTTCTTTAGCATCCTGGGAGCAAACCAGGCTTGTGGGAGAGGTGGACTTTCTCTAACAAGAAAGCCAGCCTCCACACTGCCTCCAACTCACTCTCTTCCTCAGCCTGAGGACTGGGAAGCATTAGAAGAGGTGAATGAGGGCAGAACTACCCTCTCAGGACTAGATGCAGTTTGTTCCAGAGTCAGACCACAGAGATCTCTGAGCTAGGTGAGCAGCAGGGAGGTCAGGGCTCAGTTAGAGGATCAGGCAGTTGAGATCAGATCTAGCTTCAGTCCCTGGTGGCCTGCGCTCTGTGCAGTAAACAACCCGCCCAGAACAGGATGAAATTAAGGGAGTGGGAACAGGAAAGAGCCAGATAGGGAACAATGATCTTAGACAAAGCAGCATCCAGAAAAACAGGTGTTTTGCAGAACATGCCACTATTCAGGGCAAGATCCAGTTATAGGACAATCACGGAACAAAAAACAACCACCAACAAAATTTCCCACCCACCTGGTATCTAGCCAACTGCCTGGCACAGTGGACAGCAGGAAATCTCACAGTATGTAGTCACAGGCAAGACAGAGCTAGGATGGGCTTCTTTCCTTGGACCTGCTTCTGCTCTCAGGAGTCTCTTTTCTTACATCAATAAATCTATATTTTGCTGATGCAGCAGCTGTTATTCTTCAACTGCCGTATGCACCCAGACCCACAAATACCAGCTCTTCTAGCAAGGACGACCTAATGGCAAGGACTTGAGGCCCCTTTGAGTTAAACTGATATCAGGTGTTAAAAAGGCATGAGTCTGGGCAGGACTGTGCTTAATAGCTTAATCTGGGTTTTCCACCTGTGCATACAAATGCAAGATACTCAGGTTCAAGGAACAATAATGAGATTCATTTAACAGACAAGGCAAAAGAAGAGTCACTGAAGCCACAAGTGACCAGTTATCTTACTTGTTATTGTCCACTGTTCTAAAGTCCTCAACAAAAAACCATGCTTCCAAAATGACCTTTTCCAAACAAAAGATCAAGGTAGCATCTCAACAGCTTTTATTCTCCGGGAGGTTCACAGATTCAGTTTTCAGCAAGCTTACCTTTTGTCTTTGAGAGGTCCAGATTTTTTTAGTCTCTGGAAGGTTCACCTTGCCCCATCTTTGGGAGGTCCACAGATTTCATTTTTCAGCAAGTTTGCCTCTCCCATCTCTAACAGCTTTCTCCTTTCCCCTAGGATGGCCAAATTCTGAGGTGGCCAACATCCAGAATGACTGTCCTTTGGGGCTAAAGCCTGAAATAACACTCCTTCAAGCTGCTTCTGCTGCTTCATTTTTATTATTATTATTTTTTTTTTTGAGACTAGGTCTCGCTATTTTTGCCCGAGGAACCACAGGCTCTTGTTGCCCGGGGTACCACAGACTCAAGCAATCCTCAGCCTCAGCTTCCCAGGTAGCTGGGATTACAGGTGTGTGCCACCACGCCCAGCTATTTTTTTTTTTTTTTTTTTTTGGAACTAGGTCTTGCTATGGGCCCCAGGCGGGACTTGAACCGCAATCCGTAGCCCTGGCCACTTTATAGGCTGAAGCTTACAGGCACGAGCCACCATGCCCGGCCCTGCTTCTTATACCCTTATCAGAGGCTCCACCTCCACTGATTCTTTCTTGCCCTCAAAGCATGTCTTATCTGGTGCTATTTCTCTTTACCTGTGCCCTTCTCAAGGGGTCACCACCTGTAACAGATTTTGGCTTCAGTCTTGCCTTTCAGACTGCACAATCTTTGAAAACCAAGACCTCTGTCACCACTGATCTTTTTGGTGGGAAAGGAATGGGAGAAAATACAGACAGCATGATTCAATTCTGACATTTTGCTCCACAAAACTGTTTATCTCCGTAAGTAATCTCACTTGCGATAGAGTCTTGCCCCAATTAATTAGCACTGTTGCAGTAAGCCAACCGGTTCTTAGAAAATTACAAAGAAAGTATGTTTGTGTGTGTGTTTGCTTTTCCTCCACCACCCTTGGGCCTCAAAGGGGATGGAAATTGACTAAATCCCCACTGGGCTCCACTTGGGAAAATGGTTGGGTAACAGAACCTGGGCAGTGTGTGGAAGGAGATGTGCAAGGGAGAGGAGGGACCCCTTCTGAGTGAAGCAGGCTCAGAACAGAGAAGCACAGACTTCTCTAATCCTCATTCCTGGGGCAGGGGGTGAAAATCCAAGGAGAAAAAAGAAACAAAGAAGAGATTTCCCACTAGAGCATGCAAGCACTGGAGTCCCACAATGATTAATGATGCAATCAGATGGCAGAGACTTCTCAGGTTTCTAGGCAAATGAAGAGAAAATTTGACAATGTGACTGAAACCCAAATCCCAAATGTCAGTGTAATCTGAGGAGCATCTGTTCTGAGCAGGAGGGAGTAAAGTCTAGGAGGAGGAATGGGCTGTGAAGGCTACACCTGATGACCTTAGATTCATCCCAGTGGTTACAGGACAGGTATTCCCTACCCGTAATGGGGCCCTGGGCCTGCTGAAGAGTAGGTTCTGGAACATTCACGGGATACACTCACCCCGGTGACATGCACATGCTAAGGAGCTCGGACAAAGACTTCCAGGGGCCTGAACCTGGGGGCATCTAAGGACAGAATACATAGGGAGCTGTGAATATGGGAGGAAAGACAAGACACTGCCTCTTTATTGTCACTTCCCTCTAACTGAAATCAGCACATCCCTCTGTGAATCCACAGGAGGATTTGCAGTGCTGAGACTGTCACCTGAAGAAATCACAGGTATTTTCCTCTCACCTCACAGCTGGTGCAGACATCTCAAAATATCCTTCACCTCATCAGTGCTTTGAAGTATGGTCTCATTAGAACGAGGCTGGATCTTTCTACAAAATGTGTTAAAAATGCTACCAAAATGCAAATTTGCCTTTTAAATGTTTTGATAACTATATCAATATCACAATATAATTGGCTTCCTTTATAACCCTGTGGGTTTTATTCATACACTTAAAACCACAGAAAAGAGAATCACAAGCTTCACCAAACTGTCAAAGGTCCCTGCAGCTATATTAAGTGGTCAGGGACACTGTCTGACCATGGGCATTGCTTTATTTAACCCTCAGGACATGTTAGTCCAACCAGCTGAAGCTGCCCACCTGCATGAGGGCAGGGATGCACACCCTGATGGCCCCAACCCAAAGGGCAGTCCACATGTGCCCACAGCAGCTGAACTGAGGGGCCACTGGGGAGAGCAAGAGTGAGCCAGCCCTGCACTTCCAGAGAGAGCAGCTGAGCAGTCCTGTGGTCCTGTTGTGTGTTCCTGACAGCATGTTCCACACTCATTCCTTGACACACACACTCCCATCCCCACACCCCTCCACACACAAGGAGGCACACCCATACTCCCCTCCACATCCTCCTCACACATGCCAGATCCCACTGCAAGGGTGGCAGGCTGGGATTCAGAGAGTGAGGGGTGGGGTCAGGACTCTGAAACTGAGTCCATTTTGAAGGAGCTCAAGCACAAAGAGAAGAGTAAAGGTTTACTTTAAGAGAAAAAACTGGAGTGTGTGCACACAAGTTCATGTGTGTACAGGTGTATGTGCATGTGCTTTAACCAGGCCAACTGATGCGCCTGAGTGCTCTCTTAAAAGACAGAGACTTGTGACTCCACCAACAGCATAGGACCCACAGAGAGGAGTTGAAGAGTAGTCTAGCCACACCCAGAGTGAAAATAAGACCCTGGCGAGTCTGAGAAATGACAGTGTGGGAATAAAATGGGACCACACAGCACAGCCTGACAACTCAGAACATGTGTACTCACACTGGACATCCAGAAGCTCCTCCTTCCTCTAGGAGGGGTACTGTGTTGTCTACAGGGAGCCACGGGAATGGTACCACATCACTCCTTGATGTGGGTGCAGTGACAGAGCAAAGTCAGGAGGTTAGGGAGAAAGGGGGATGCCCTCCTTCCATCAGACATGGTCGCTCCCTCCCCTCAATCTGTGTCCCCATCATCATTCACATGCAGGATACACTCCCCAAACCCTACACCAGAACACCAAGAGTGCCAAAGAATCTCTGTCAAGGAGTCCAGAGTAGTCATGCTGAAAATAAGAGGGTAGGGTATCTCTGGGCATCCCTGGGGCCTGGCCAGATATAAAGTGCAGCCAGGGTCATGGGAGGACAGCAGTCAGGATAATGAGGCATCTCCAGTCACTGGGCTTTCCTGGTTACCTTCCTCCTCCCTTCATGGGTGCTTTCCTGACTCTTGGTATTTAGCGATGTTCAGTTCTGGACCCTGAAGGTTTCTGTAAACACACCATGCGATGAGATGCAAACTGCCTTGCTTGCATCTTGTTCCTTTTCCTGGGTGTTTCTGGATACATAACAATCTCCTCTTCTGAGAATGACCTCTGACAGAAGTTCATCTGGATTTATCTGGATGCTCTCTGCCTTTACCATTCTTTTGTTTATCAACATTCATAAAACACTGACTCTGTGCATCACTGTGTAAGGACACTATCAGCAAGAAATTGTTGGAGTAACAGCAGTCAAACCCCTCCATGACAGCACTCTCTCATCCCTCCATGTTCATATCAGTGTTGATATGATCAGAGCTTATCTCACTGGACCAGAACCTTTTGCAGCTCTGCTGTCATTATTGTCTATTGTCCCTTTGTCGTATACAGTATAGTGTTCACTTTGACAAAATGCTTTAACACTCAAAACCTCTACCACCAAGAATGAGTCCAATCCGAGTTCCATGCAAGGCAGAACAAAGGTCACACAAGCCAAGTGAAAGCAGGAAGGGAGAGCAAAGGTTCCTTGTGGCAAGAGTCAGATGGTGAAGGGCAGGCACACTGGGGGCAGCATGAGCAACTGCACTGCATCATCTCCTGGGGGCAGCTTGAGCTCCTATCAGCTCTCAGCAAAGAAGCTTTTTGGGCTCATAATCCCCCAGGTTGACTTGATGGAGGTAATCAGTGAAAAAAAGAATATTATGAACACTGCTCCCAGGAACTGCTAAGGAATACCAAGAGTCAGTTCAGCAGACCTGAATCTCCTCCAATGATTCCCCAATGCCAGTAGGACAGTTTGCAGGCATGATACATTAGCCACTCCAAGTTTCCCCAGGAAGACGAACCAGGTCCTTCTTCCACAGCTGAACTAAGAATCCTTATAGAATATCTTTAAAAGAGAAGCAAAGATTGTATCTTAACTACTGTTAGGACGTGTGACTGTGCCTTCCCCTAGGAAACCCCTGTCAACTCTGCATAGTGCTCAAATCCTTCTTCAGAATCTTTATCCCTAGGGGAGGCCTAGGTCACCTTTGTATCCAGGGCTTCTGGGGAAGACAACATTTTAATTGCATGACAAGCACTCCATGGTGGTTTGATTCACTTTACAACTTAGTTTCCTTGGCAATATATATTCATTTTCTCTTGCGTTTCTATCACTGTTGGCGATACCAACAGATATACCACCAAATGCACAAGCCATCCTTGGGCACTCAGAAGACAGGAAGTTCCCCATCATGCCACCAAAACCATGCCCTGGGACAGAACACATTCAGGTTTGAGAAGTCTTCAGTGGATCCATACAGCTGACTCACATCTCCTACCCTGATCCCAACCCCCCAGGATAAAAATTCAATCCTCCCGTTTACTTAGGCAAAGAAATTTCACTCTTCCCACTTCCCCACAGCAGTTGAACTGAGGAGCCACTACATCCAGCATAGGGTTTCCTTTGCAAGTTCCAGGACCAGTCACAGCTTTCAAATTTCCCCTTCTCAGGGTACAATATGAATCGATGATGAGTTCATGAGAACTCTTCCTCCTCCCAAGCTCTGTCTCAGACATGGGGATGTGAGGTTGCATAATTAGGGTACATTTGGGCATAAGTAACGGAACAGCAACAACCATGGTTGAAAAATATATATTGTGTTTTGGAAAAAGATCTGCATTGAGAGGTTTCAAGGTTGACTCTGTTTTCAACAGATTAAACTTTGGGCCACTTTAACTCATGAGCACAAAACAGTTGCATTATATCCTCATAAAACAGGAATCAACTGGGCCACCATGCCCAGCTATTTTGGGGGGGACTAAGTCTCACTGTGTTGACCCATGCAGGACTCAAACCGTGATCCCCAGCTCCTGCCGCTTCATAGGCTGAAGTTTACTGGCATGCACCACCATGCCCGTCTGAGTCTCTGACTTTCTGAAGAAAACTTTTCTCAGAAGCCCACTTTTCCTCAGAAGCTCCCTGCTGATGTACCCCCAGGTCTCATTAACCAGAATTGAGTTCCATGGGCACTGCTCACCCAGCCCCCCACAGAAAAAAGCGGGGTTTTGATGATTATTTTGATCCATCATGATGGTATTGTCAGTCTAGAAAGCCCAACGTCCCTGCCCACATTGCCAAAACTGACCTGTGAAAAAAATGGGAGTCTTGTAACACAGAAAAATGGATGCTGGAGTAGGTGGAAGTCAGTTCTACCAATCTGAAAATGAAGATACACAAAGCACTTGTGAAACAAGTATTACCTATGGCCATGGCTCCATTTAACTAAAGGGTTGGGGACACACTGGAGGCATGACAAGGTCTCTGACATTCAGGGCACATAGGGAAGAAAAAAGAGCATTATGGAGAGAGTGCCACCGAAGACACTTGGAGGTCCCTACATAAATAATCAGGGAGGAGTAAGCTGTCAGGGAGCCAGGTACCAAGTCTAAGTTTCAGGGGAGAATTCCAGCTGGAAGCACACTGTGGAGCTCTTAGGAAACCCTTGCTTCTTAAAATGAGCTTGAATAAGAGCCTCAAGTGTGCATGGAGGCAGATAGAGGAGAGAGTGAAAACTGGACACAGCCCCAGTCTGCAGTACTTCTGGGTCAGGGAAATGAAAGTAGACACAGAGAATTCAACAAAGGGAGATGAGTGGGAAACAGATTGACTGCAGGGAGTGCCTAGCCATCCTGTATTGCCAAAGACCAGGGGCAGACTCACATACAAAGGGCCCTCATTCTGACACATCCCAATCACCTTAGAAGAATTCCTGGATTCCTGAAAATAAAGGTGTTGCAATATAATAAAAATTTTGAAAAGAGATGAAAAATACAATAGAAAGAAATAGAATTAGAATAAACCAAACAGAAAAATCAGTGAACCCAAAGGTATCAATTTCCAAAGAAACCTGGTGGAAGAAGAAAAAGAGAAGCAAAGTGAAAAGGTGGTGGAGGGGGGAGGGAGGGAAAAAGAGCAGGGAAGGGGAAGTGGAGGGGGAGACGAAGAAAAAACATCTTGAAATATTCAGTATCATAAGGAAAGAAAATATAAGACTAATGATATAGGGGAAGAGAGACAAAAATAGAGAACACACTTTTTTTTTTTTTTTTTTTTTGAGAATAGGTCTTGCTGTTTGCCCAGTGAACCGCAGGTTCACGTTGCCTGGGGTACCACGGACTCAAGCAATCCCCAGTCTCAGCTTTCCAGGTAACTGGGATTACAGGCACGTGCCACCACGCTCAGCGATTTTTTGGGACTAGGTTTGGCTGTGTTGCCCTGAGAGGGACTCAAACCGCGATCCCTAACCCCAGCCACTTCATAGGCTGAAGCTTACAGGCACGAACCACCATGCCCGGCTAAGGAACACATTTAAATAAATTAAAAAAGAAAACATCAGAAACCTGGGAAAAGAAGCAAATATAAAAATTCAGTAATCAAAAACACCAAAATACATAAACGAAATGAAAATTCTCCACAACACTACTTTTTTAGCTAGATTTACAATAACCAAGATATGAAAGTAAATGTCCTAAAACCAATGACTAGATAAATAATATGTAGTATATATGCATGATGAAATATTACTCAATGATAACAAAGAAAAACTCATGCTATTTGTGACAACATGGATGGAGTTGGAAGGGAATATGCCAGATAAACTGGGATAAAAATAAACACTGGATGGTTTCATTTATATGTGGGATATAAAGCAAACTAAGGACCAGACACAGACAAACAAAATCAAATCAACCTTGATGGCTACCCACAAACTTGAGGCATCCATAGGGAAGCAAGGGATACTGAGAGCACAATGGACTGTGGTGCTTTTGTGAGGGGAGAGCTATGGTGACCACATATGAGGAGAGAAATCCTTGTATTGTCAAATTATTAAAAGGACATAAGAGAATGATACTTCCATGTCTGAAAAGTTAAATTAAAAAGAAAGTTATATACAATTGGAAAAATTAATATAATAAAAAAATTAAAGAATTTCTGAGCATGAACTTACTGTTCCCCAAACTATGAGCAACCAAGCAACCTGACAACACCTTCTGAGGCAAGAAAGGGGCCCAGAGGAAAACAGCTTGAAAAGGAGAGGCTGATAGACAGAGAAGGGCCTGTCTAGAATAGAATAGCTACAATTTAGCAGCATCATAGCTACATTTTAGCAGCATCCCAAATAAATAGACACATTCAGTATTCAGAGAGATTGGGACCTCTAAGAAAGGTATGCAAGGAACATATTGTCATAAAAAAATCAAGGAACAAAAAGCACTCTTGAGTACTGCACATACTTTCAAAGAACACACACAACTTAAAAAGAAAGCTAAAAATAAACAAAATGCCCCAGCATTATAGAAGGAAACATTAGTAAAATTATGATGCCCCTTATACAGAGTCATCCTAGAAGTTCTGACAATGGGGGGGGGGGAAGTTTCAAAAAAGAAATATGTACAAAACAGGAAGGAAAAAGATAAGCAACGAATAATAAAGAAAAAATTGCTGGAGTCCAAAGACACTTGGATTCTTTCCGACAAATGAATACATTGCTTCAAAGATCCGAATGTCACTGTAAGGTCAGATATTGTAAACATGAATTCCAAAAGGCAGGAGGGCTCCCCCAGGTCTGAGAAGAATATATGGTATGTATAGCACAGCTGTACTCTGGCTTATGTGTAACAGAAATTGGGTTCTCCTGCCTTATGTGTTACAGAAAGTGGGGCCTCCTGAAAAGCTCCTGGCAACAGAGAAGGCTGTGCTGTCTCCACAGCTGTTTCATCTGCTGGGAGCCTAGAAACCCTGGTCCACGATGAACTCTCAGGGGCTCTTGGACAAATTGACACCTAATTCCTCAAAAAGAAATCTAGGCCTTGAGTACCTCGAGTGGAATAAAGATGCTGGTTAAAGGAAAGACTTATTCAAAATAAACACAGCAAGAAATAGAACCCCTGGGAGACCTCCTTAAACAAAACAGCTTTCCAAGGTACCAGGGGTCTACATAGGTTTCAGGAATGGGGTTTAAGAGCAAAGGACTTAAACTTTATTAACTGAGAAAGCAAGAAAATGGACCTAGCTAAAGTGCATTTGTCCATCTGAGTGGGGCCCATTTCTTTTTCCTAGGTGTGAGCACCCATCAACTGCCGCTCATTGATCATGTAGGGTTTGTGACAATCTTGTGGGTGAGTATGTCATGGAGTCTGTGTGCCCTTAGCTTCAGTTTGATTCCACCTGGTCTTGAGATCTATAAAGTCCTTCCACAGTACCAGTTTGGCAAACTGTAAAGAGATAGCTCAGGAATACACAAGCTGGTGGAACATAAGGATGAAAAAAGAAAATGAAAAATAATCGGCCAAGGAATTTGCATCAGCAGGTGTTTGGGCCTAGAGTCAGATTTATTTAATCATTATCATTTGGAAAAGAGCCATGGGAACTGTGGATTTCTATACTGGAGTCCTATTTCTGGCCCAGGATACTTCCTGTCTCACTCTCCCTGAGAATCATTATTCATTCTTGAGGGGACAAATGGACAAGAGTCTCTTGTTCTGTAGGTTCCTTCTATTGAACATGGGTGTAGCTCTTGCCTGATTAGAGAAAAATCATTAACTATTTTAATGTTTTTATAAACTCCTGGGGAGACAGGATTGAAACTGGTTAGGGGGTTGTGAAACAGTCCCTGTGATGTCATCATTTTTACCTGCAGTTACTGAATGCTTGACACCAAGAGTTTAACAGACAAGTAGGAAAAGAGGAACACCAGAATCCTTGTGAGTGAACATACCCAGTACAATCATCCCATAAACTATTCCTATGGATTTGATATTCCTTAAATTCTTCAGTCCTTTGGACACAAGGGAACTAAGGTATTCAAGAAATAAAAACCAAAGGTCAAAAGAAGTAAACATTCTACTTCTTTTCTACTGACAGTGACCATAAGAACTAAAGTACCCCACCCATACAAATGAATTAGAAAAGACAGCTTATAACAGGAGTCCAGGGCCAGGGTACAGTGTTTGCAAGGTGCCCTGCCTCTAGGCAGCCTCTTCTCTTTATATGTTTTCAGTTTCTGGAGCTCATCTCAAAGTTGTTGCTATCACTCATCTGTAAATATGGGTCCCAGAGACAAAATTAGATGATTTTATTTTCTTTCATGCTCTTTAAGAATTGAGAGCAATTTAATCATTTAACCATGGTTACATGTGTTTGTAGGTGTATGTGCACAAACACACTCATCTCTAGCTGGACAATTCTTGACATACTAAATTATCAAAAACTGGAGAAAAAAAGGTACTTTTTATAAATACAATGATATAAAAAATTAACCCTAAATCTCACTTTCTAGAAAGTTATTGTTAATTGATTCCAGTAAAGTGAAAATGAAAACTGAGGAATTTGAAAATACAGGTAGATAACCATGACATCAGCCTGAAAGAAAGAAAAGACCATATAAGCCAGGCACAGTGGCTCGAGCCTGTAAGCTTCAGCCTATGAAGCGGCTGGATTAGGGATCGCTGTTCGAGTCCCGCCTGGGGCCCGTAGCGAGACCTAGTTCCAAAAAAATAGCTGGGCGTGGTGGTGCGCGCCTGTAATCCCAGCTACCTGGGAAGCTGAGGCTGGGGATGACTTGAGTCTGTGGTACCCCGGGCAACAAGAGCCTGTGGTTCCATGGGCAAAAATAGCGAGACCTAGTCTCAAAAAAAAAAAAAGGGAAAAAGAAAAGACCATATAGAAGACAGCCCTGCTGGAACTGGAGACAAACTCAAGAACACAGGAACAAAAGAAGAGTCCACAAGAGGATGCTTGAGCAACAGACCAGGGAACTGTAGAGAAGGACTGAATATCCCTAGACATCTTGGGGAATCTTGGGGACAGAACAAAGTAACAACACTAAAACTGAATATTGATAGCTCACCACTAACAATAAAACAGCAACAGAAGCTACTAGGACAAAAATCTTAGAAGAAAAGCATAGTCTAAATGTGAAATAGACCAGACTGTGAAGCAAACTGAGGAAACAATGAGTGAAGAACAGCTTCACCTTGACCTCAATGCTATCTCTGACCTCATTGTCAAGGGTCCTGACCCAGTCATAAAGTAGAAGAACCCCCTATACCCCAAGTGACAGTGTCAAGAAAAGCAAAGCTAGGTATTTGTCCCCTTTTTCTGCACCTAAATCACAGGAACTTAGCCCTAGGCCCAAGATGGTCAAGTACATGCTCAGCCTTACAACACAAGTGAAGATTCAGCTGCAACACACTGGAAAGCACCCGTGAATTTAGAGAGGAAATCATTCTCTAGCTTCCCTGTGCTCCTGATAGCAAAGGTACAGACATAGTTCCCAGAACATGGCATGAAGCTGCAGAGGACTGCACAGAAAAACAAAGCCAGTTACACAACTCCATGAGGAGCAGGTCTTAGAGCTGTAAGCATTTTGGATCCTCAGTCAACAGGTCTTAGAGCTGTAAGTCTTTTGGATCCTCTCAGAAGAGAGCTTCCCAAGGAGAAGGTGTGGGTAGCTACATTATCGAGCATGAAAGCCAGAAGCAGGAGTGACTCAGTGTGGTTCCCTAGAGCAGAGGCATCCCTCCCTGTCCACACTTATCCAAGTGACAAAGGAAAATAGTGCCACCAATTTGCTCACCAGGGCCTAGCCTGTAATACCCCAGGGGCACAAACTTGCATCCACCCTCCCCACCATCTCCACCTTTTGCATTCTTCTGTGATCTATACCCATCCTCTCTCAACTCTGACTTCTAAGATCCTTCTGATATATAATGTGGAACAACCCGCCCTAACATCATTTTGCACCAAGTCCATGCTTATCTCACATCCCCTTAATGCTTTGCCATGTTTCCCCCACTCAGTCTCCTACAACACAGCAGACAGAAGGACATCCAATAGTATAGGTCAGACCAGACACTCCTCACTCTAAGCTGCAGTCACCTCACTAAGAGAAATAACACAGTCCCCAAAGATTCCTACAAGGTCTTAAAGATCTATCCCATCCTGTCCAGGAACTCTTGAGTCTGTCACCTACTTTCTGTCTCAGGACCTTGAAATAGAATCAAAGCAGTGTCCATAGCATCAAAGGACAGTCACTATTGATGCAGAGGACAGGTCACTATCTATGGGTTCTCACCCATGCACACATTTGCAAGAAAACTTAAGCTCAGGGAAAAACAACAATGGGGTTTATTTAATAAATAGGGGAAACAAAGAGTTTCTAAGACCACAAGTAGCTCGCTATCTCACCCCAGATAGAGTCCACAGTATCCAGAAGTCCCAAACAAAAGGCCGCTCATTGATAAGGTCCTAGAGCCCATATCACTCGGACAGGCAATGCATCAGGATCCAACTCATGGTGGCAACTGGAGGTACTCACACATAGGCCACTGAGGTGACACAACAGCAGTGCACAAAAACAATTTGAAGGTCAGACTGGACAACACCAAACATTAGACAGACAGTAATGGAGGCAACAATATTGACAAGCAGTGCTGAATGATCAGAAGCAGTGGATGGCTCTCAAAGGTGACCTGGACACCTGTCAACAGTGCTGGACAGCACTGACCAGTAGTGTCAATCACCATCAGCTACCAGTGGTGATGTTAACATCTCTTTATTAGTTGTTGGTCTTCAACAACAGCAAACAGCTCATTTAGACACCAGCACTATGGTACTCCTCTCAGGAGATGTCAGAGGCAGGGCCAGAGGCCAGTGCAGCAGCTGCAATGGCTTCTCTTCTTTCTTTGGAGATTGGCTTTTATACTTCTTATTTGTTTGGTGTCCAGCAACAGGGTGCTCCTAAGCCAGTTCATGCCCTGCCTTATATCTTTTTTCAGGATTCCCTAGCCTACAAGTCTGACTGGACCATTTCAATCCTAAGTGACTAGATGATTTGCAGCAATTAGCTCATGATTGATTTTCGATAATTAACTGATTGAAGATGATTGGTTCATTTAGCTCACGCTTGATTAGCTCATTAATCCAAGCACCAACTATCAAAAGGAAAACTTGGTACCTTCACAGACCCAACCTGCCCTGACCAGAGTCAGTTCATGGCTTGGTGGGCTCCAAGGAGTCATAACCAGAGCTGGCTTCAATGAGGCCAGAGATACTCTGCACCCAGTGTGCCTTCTTCTGGGCCAGACATAACAACATAAAGGTGGAGGAACCTGCAGCAGTCATAGGACACAGTTACCAGCTGCTGCAGGGTGGTTTCAGATGGGAGCCCTCCATGTTGACCCCAGACTCCAGGGACCTCTCTGCTGCCTGCAGTTCCAAGGAGCCACAGGACTGGATCTGGTCCAGTGGGACTGCATGCTCCTCCCGAAGTCCTAAACTAGAGTTTGTGGGGCTAGTCATTCCTCAATGGGCCTGTACATACTAGGGTTGCATGGCAGGGTAACCACTGCTGCCTGCCATCATTGCCAGCATCTACTGGCAGGTTGAACCTCAATGGGGCCACTGGAGATAGGCGTTAAATACCTGTCACCCACTGTGATGACAGTGGGGAGAGGGGTCTCCATTTAGTCCCATTGGGACCTTGCAGGCCATCAAGCTTAGCCCACTAAAGTGGGCCTCTGTGTAGCTATCCCGAAGCCTCTCGTTACAGAGCAATACCGTGTGCAGCCTGTGGGAAACTCATGCTCTGTGCTGGGACAGCTCCAGTGACACCCCACACTGAGGGGGCTGCAGGGCTCAGGTTTTAGACCTGACTTGTATTTCCTTCCTACTTCTCCAGCAAGCCAAGAACATGTTCTCTCCAGCTTTAGCACTTACCTTTGCCCTGGATATTTACCATTTGCCATTTAGCTAATGTTTAACCCAAACACCACCCTCGGGTCTCGTTCCCTACCTCTTTTAGCAGTGGAGTAGGTATCATCAATCCACAGGCATGCACCATCTACAACTAACCCTGACAATTCTTTATAATGAAATGGTCCTAAGGTTAATTGGTATTAGCGGCTCAGTTTCCAGTATTTAGTGCAAAACACATGATTTGTCAGACCAGCAGCTTCTCACACCTAAGGGCATCTGAATCCAGCAGGTTGATCTGTGGATTTGCTGCTCTTGGCTTTCCTTGGAAGAGCTATTGTGGGGTCCCAAACACCTCTCCCACAGGCATGCCCAGGCATGCAGGAAACACCAGGAGGAGCACGGGGACGGGGGCATCTCCCTTCTCTTACGTGGGGCAGAGTTCAAAATGAGAAGGGGCTGGATTGCACTCCTGGAGCTGGGATGTGAGCACCAGCAAGAACCTACAGCTCCCACCTCCACAAGAAGTGCCTTCCACCAAGGTCATGGAGAGCAGAGAGTGTTCTGGCTCTCAGGACCTCTACACAGCACTGGTGGCAGAGATGTTTCTGGCTGGAAAATATCTGCAGCAAGCACAGGAGGAAGAGCAGAGTGCTGGCTGCAGGCAGTCTCTCACCATCTCTGCTCCTCCCCCACACCACATCCCGCCCCCCATTCTGTCTGCCTTTAGGGTGTCCTCATTTCCTCCTAGACCTCCCCCCTTGTTTTTCCACTCTCTTCTCCTCCTGCTTAATTTCTTAAAATAGAAGAATTCTGAGAAACAAATTACAGACTAATGGCAGTGTCAATTCCCATGAGCTCAGGAAAATGTAGAATTTCATTTTAAGTCTGAAAGAGCGTATTTACAGAACCGCTTTTCTTCTGTGGGTCCCAGTGTCATTAAGAAGCTTCTAAGCCTGTGCATTCTGCAGAGAGGTTCCTATGCCACCCAGCTTTTAAAAAGCCATTTTTAACTCTTGGGTGGGTGCCACTGCCTGCACCCTGCTGACCCCTGCAGTCTACTGGGGTCAATTCAAGGAGGGTCATGTGAACCATTCCCTGTCAACTGTGAGTTTAACAGAGGATCTGAAGCAGGAGTCCAAACCTTCTCTAACTCACTAATATATTTTCAAAATTTTTTTCCCCAAAGTAACATGTATGACATTCATTCATTCATTCACTGAATATTTACAGAGTCTTGCCCTGGTTTATGCACTGTTTAGCTAAAGTGCCTACTCCCAGTATACTTTATATTCTCCTGAGATGAGACAGAAGCAAAACAAATAACCAAATAAGCATGTCAATTTTACTGACGTATCTAAACAAAAATTAAAGCACGGTAAAAGGTCAAAGAATTAGGGGTGGAGGTTAGTTCACGGAGATTGTAACTTGGGCCTGCCCTTGAAAGAAATGCAGAGGTCAGAAAGGTGTCTCCTGCAGAGGGAGCAACAAGTGCAAAGGTTCCAGGCAGGAATGTGCTTGAATGTTCAGGAAACTACAGGTGACCAGTGGAGCAAAAGTCAGCCTGAACCAGGACCCAGGGTTCTAGACAGGCCTTGCAGCTTTCCCTGGCTCCCAGGGTGCATATCTATGTCTTCAGGAGTGAATCACAACTTGGGAAAGAGAACATTGGTAATAACTACCATTGTGAGGGACTACATAATGGTCCCCAAAGATATACATGTCTTAACCCCCAGAACCTACAAATGGCACCTTCTGTGCACAAGAGAAAGTACAAAGGTGATAACTGATAATGTTGAAGGTCTGGAAATGGGGGATTAGGCGGTTCATGGAGGCAGCATAGCTACAGGGTCCTCATCAGAAGGGGCCATGAAGAGGCAGAGGTAAAGAGATATATCAGAAGATAGAAGGAAGGCAGGAGTCTGGGGATCTGGGGCCTAGAGATGCTGCAAAGAAAAGATTCTTCCGAGAGTCCCCAGAATCAATAAAGCACTGGTGACACCCTAATACCCAGAAAAACGGATTTCAGGCTTCTGATCTCCAGGGCTGTAAGCTTCTAAATGCATGTTGTTTCACATTATTTCAAGTTGGTGGTGATTTGTTACAGCAGCAACTTGATGCTAATACAGCATATTAGGTTGGATTCACAAGAAGCAGCCCTGATACGGCTCAGATGGCAAGAGTTGTAGAGTTGAGCTTGTGGGGAGTCCTGTGAGAAATAGAGCAGCTTTGGGGGTAGGAGGCTGGGGAATGAGGAGCAAGTTGAATAAAACCAGTCTTACTCTGGAGTGGGGGTCTCCAAACACAGACTGCTAGCTTGGAGCATGAGACTCCTTTGCCTCAATGTCTGCAGGCCCATCTACTCTGCACTAGGACCAAGGGCATGACATCTGATCCCCTAGAAGAAAGAGCTGTGCATGCATACTCCACATTCCAAGGATGGGACCACCATCCCATGGGAACCTAGGGAACACCAGCAATTCAACAAACAACTGAGATCAAACATGTCTATCTACATAACCAAGCTCAGCAGCACATGTAAAGAATGCCTCAACATCCCAGGTCCCAAAGAGAACCCTAGGAAGGAAGAAGGGGCTGTGATCCCCATTCTAGAGGATACTCTGAGGACACAGGGATTAAGTAAGCCACCCAAGTGCTCACAACTGGTGGTGGGATGGGGTCCCCAGCGGCCAGAGTCCTGACCTAGCACAATGCCACCTCTCCAAGGTGGAGAGGGTGTGGGCCTCCAGGATAGGGGTGTCCCTTACCCATGACTATTTCTTTCCTCTGCTTTCAGAGATAAAATTGTTCTTATCCCAAAGAGTGACTCTTGAAAAGCAAAAAGGAAATTCACTGGGCTGTAATGAGTTTTCCTCTGAATGGGAGCATCACAGGTAATTTCTAATTTTCCTTTATACCTTTGCATAGCTTCCAAGTCTTCTTCAAACAGAAGTCAGGAATGCAGGTCAAAATAATGTGATTTTGTTATGACTTATAACTGAAGTGGAAGGCAGAGCTGAACAACTTCAGGGATGGCTCCCACGGGGGAAGGACAGACCTCATGCTGGGACCCCAGCATCATCCCTAGGTTTGGGACTTAGAACTGGGTCCAGCTCTCTTTAGGTGTCTAAGGGAAAGAAATCTTCAAAACTGCCTCCAGATTTCCTTGATTACAGGCCATGAGGTAAAGAAGCTAGTGTGCAGGAAAAGGAAGAGAGGAGGGGAGAGCTTCCTTTGTGCCCATCTCCCTGGATTTAACATGCAGCCATCATCCTATGCCTGTGCATCTAACTTCCTCACTCATTCCTTCTTTATCTCCTTGATTCTCTGTGGCCTCCAACACAAGCCCAACCTGGTCCTGGGAGGGAGGGAGACATGGCTGTCGTCTGTCAGGTACTGAGTGTGGAGCTGGGCGGTGGCCAAGCCTGTAACTGACTGCCAGTTTGGAGTAAAGGTCCCATGTCCTCTCCAGGAGGGGATGGGGAACCAATGAGGTGGAAGGAAGCCAACATATACCCCAACTGGTAGTTGCTTCCACACCCTTCTGCTCCCCTTGTCTGGGGATAGTCCTAATGCTCAGAATCATTCTGAAAAGGCCTTGCCAAAACCGTCCTACTGAGCCTCACTCACTGACTGATGTGGAGCAGCTCCATGTTTCTCACACTTGGCAGAGCCTTCTTCTCAAGGTCCCTGGTACTACAGACAGGTTCTGTAGTCTGGAATCCTGGGCTGTCCATGTGACCTGCTCCACACAATAGCTGTTGTAGACTGTGGGTCTGGGGTAGGGAGCGGGGTCAAGGCCCATGTGATGCGACTGAGATGCTTGAATCCTGAGGCTTTGGGCTCACAAGGTCACTGTGCTCAGTTTCCTGCTCTGCTGTCACCAGAGATTCCTAGTGCTTGAGCAGGAGCCCTGCACTCTCTCTCTTTGCACTGGACCCCTGCAGATTGAGCAGCTCTCCTGAGTAGGTACCTCAGAAAGACAGTGGGGTATGGCTGCTATTGTCTGTTATTTTTTATATTTAGGTCCTCCCAGTCCCAAAAACCACTGAAAGGTCAGCTTCCAAAACCACTCTCTGCATTCCATGTAGAGAGGTCAGAGGTAACCCAGCTCTGCAACCCCCATCACTGTGGGGCTGAGAGGTCCTTGGCCAGCACTTTGGATATCAGCCTCTCCCTAAGGAAGTTCAGTAATATACCTGCAATGACTAGCTCATAGTAGGTCTCCAGGAATGTCTACATCATAGCCTATGAATGACAATACCATAGTCTCACCTACAGTCAACAACAAGCAAATTATTCTTGGGAGTTTCTCCTTTCCAACAATTCTGTCTGTTCCAGAGAGAGACTAGGCTGAGCTCACCAGGAAGAAATCCACCCAGGGTTGGCTGGTTCTGAGGGGTGGCAAGTCTAGGGAAACATCAGGAGTGGCTGCCACACACAGGTGCAGGAAAAGGATATGCCTGCCTCTAGCTGAACTGTCCATTCTGTCCATCCTTGCCTTTCACTTTGCCCTTTGGAGGGCAGAGGCAGGACATGGAGGAGAGGTGGACACCACGTGGCCTACCCTGAGTGTGAACATCCTACACAGGACTGAGGAGTTGATGAGCACAGGTCCAGGTCTGAAAGCACAGGACTCTGGTCTGTCCACCTGCATTCAGATGCCCTGCACCCCTGTCCCAGGGGTGCCATCCTCCTTCCCCTGCTGGTATCTTCCTGACCTAAAGATGAACTCCCAAAACAAGTATGATGCCTGTGGGCTGCTCTTCAATGACGAGGCTGCTAGTCATTGCCTCGGCCCCAAGAGCCCATCTTCTGACCATGTGCTTCCTGAAGTAGAGAGCTGCCTTGCTCCCCAGGGTTCCCGGACCTGAGATGGGAGTGTTGCCACCTCACAAACCAAGGGCAGGCTCTGGCCCCAAGCTAGTCATGGGGGAGCATGGTTACCTGCCCAAGATGGTAAGGGGCCTGCAAAGAACCATAGGAGTGCTCGTTGGCACTCACAGGCACACACTCCCCATGCATTTGCTCACACATCCATAGATGCACACACTCACAATATGGAACTGCTGAACTTGTGGCCATGATTCCCAGGACCCACAATGTGGCGCACCACAAGGAGGCGGGTGAGTGGCAACAGACAGGAAAAACATCCATGACCTGCTCTGCATTTAAGGCAGCCCTAAAATGTGTGTCTGCCTTCTTTTACAGACACACCTGTCCAGATTATTTTACTCTCACTTTAAATCTCTGTTTTCCACATGTTTATGACCTAGGGTTTAACAATATTAGCCCTGGGATGGACACCTCGTGTCCTGGGTCTCTGATTTTTTAAAAAAGGACAACATGGAAACATAACCCTGTAGCACAGACAAGCATTGGGAACAGTCTTCCCCAGCCACCTGGGAGCACAGCATGGGATGGGGAGGTACCCTTGGGATCACTCATGGAATGCCCTGAAAGCACTGTACACTGTAAGCCTCTATACCCCTGCCTTCTTTGGACACGGCAGGACCAAGCCAGCCCAGACTCTCAAGACAACACACACTCCTATCTTATTCCAAGTGTCTTTAAGGACGAGACCACTCAATTGTCCCACAAACAATTGACCCTGAATAGGAATAGGAACAATTGACCCTGAATAAGGAAGAGCTATTTCTGAGCCCCCCAGAATCTCTGAGCTGAGGTCTCCCCAAGGCTGACAGCTGTGGCTCCGAGGAGAGCACTACTGCAGACAACACAGCTGATAGCAGCAAGATGTCTCTTCTTTCAACTATGGCACAGATTCTGCATGGCCTGTGGGGCCTCCCCTCTCACAAAGCCAGAGCAGGAAATGTGCTGATAGAGTGGCCCGGATGCCTGGCTAACAGGTCACACAGTCAGTAAAGGTCTTGCACACTGAAAAACTCTGTTACCCTACCAATGTCTCCTGGGTTGGTGGTGGGCCCTTAGCTGTGTTTCTTAATCTAACTTTTAGTTTGTATATATGTACATGTGCATGCACACATTTCTGCACACACTTGTGGAGGGTGCATTCACACCAGCATGCACACACATACTCTGGGTTATGAATTGCTCCCAGACATCCCCATCTATTGCCAGACTTGTCCCCCAGTAAGGCCCACAGCCCTGAGCCCCATGAAGCTGAGGGGTGGCCCCTAACCACAGCATCTGCCTGTTGCTCCAACAACACATCCCTTCTTATCCTCACACAGAGTTTGACTGGGAGACGCACTGACCTTTGCTTTGAAGATGGGAGGTTGAGCACAGAGACTCAGCACATGCAAAGGTACAGCAATGGAGCTTCCTGCGTTTATCCCACCAGGAAAACCCCCACTTTGCCTGATACCATACCACCCCAGGCTTTCCTCAGAGCTTCTCCTTTCCCTAAACTTCTTAACCCTAAGTTGCGGCCTTTTGTCCTCTTTTCTTTTAAATGAAGATAGTAAGAGAAAAAGAATGCAAGGATGTATTTACAGAATATTTGCAAAGCTTTATCTTTAGATAATATAACTGAATTGGAATTTGAAAATGAAGAGACTAACCCAATAAGAAAAAAGTCTGCCTTTGCTTCCTGTTTTCCCCTTTGCCAAAAACACAATAGATAACTCTTAACTGTCTGAGGTGATGTTATAGAGCATGAAATATCTTAATGCAGTGAGCTGGAATAACTGCAAGGAATTTCCACCTTCTTTCCACCCTTAAAATGCATTCTGCAGGCGTGCTCTATGAAAGTCATCAGAAGGGATTCAAATTCATTAGCTGGTTGCACTCAAAATGTCAAAGACCTGTTACAATCATTTCTACTCACCAAGCTGGAGTCCGATCTGGCCACCCATCACCCTTCTCGGTCCCTGGACAGGAGTCCGTGACCCCTGACCACTGCAGTCACCAGCTGAGCCAGTTTGTACACTTGTCTCCTCAGGAGGTGACACCTTACCACCAGGGATTGGTCCCTTGGGCTGCAGGAAGAGTTCTCGGGTCCCACCAGTGCCCACCCAAACTCAGGCTCAGTTCCAACTTCAACTAGGCCATGACCGGGACATTTTCTTTGGTGTTTATCTCAAGAACCTCATGGTGACATGTCCCATGAGCAGCTTACTGCTCAGCACATACAAGAACCCTAAAGATGTCATGGAGTTTCACTTAATGTTTAACAGGACTCAACTACCTTTGAACAGGATAGTAACTAATACCACTGCTCTTCACCAATAAAGCACCTGTGACCAGAATTTGCTCTTCACCAACAAAGCACCAGCGACCCAGTGTCCAGGGTATCAGGCAAACTGCTCTGCCACCTGCTAGCTCTTGGTCAACTTGGATCTAATTTATGATGCCTCAGTTTTCTCAACTGTGAAATAAGACATACAGATATTATGTGGTTTTAAACTTATCAGAGTATATGGGGCCCATACTAAGTAGTCAACATATGGTCACAGTGATGATGATGATGATGATGATGATGATAATGGTGATTATGATGGGGTGATGGTGATTTACTAATGAGAACAATGGTGGTAGTGATGAAGAGGAATTTATGGTGATGACGAAGGTGATGCAGATGGTGGTTGTGGTGATGATGATTTCAGATCTTATTATTTGTACTTCATGGAGTTCAGAGATACTAAGGCCTTTTTTTTTTCACATTTGTAGAGTCGGTAAAAGGATGAAGAGCTGCCTGACTCCACAGCATGCTCTTTCCAAACACGCTATTGCCTGTCCCTGATGTTCATTTCAATTCTCAACTCGCTTCTCACCTCTATTATTCCTTCAGCAGCTCGACATGAGTCCTCCCCCTGTCCATCAGGATTTCATTCACTCTTCCTTTTTTCAGCATCTTTGCATCTGACCTTCCTCACACAGCCTCAGAATAATGAGTCACTGTCGGGAGGAGCGCTGGAGTGTGAATAACCAGGCCTCCCTGCATTCTGAACATCTGCTCCCTCCGCACTTGGAGGAGTTAATGGAATATGTAGAAGCCAGGCGCTGCAAATTGGGATTCAGGGGTCCCACCCTCCCTCTCCTTTCAATTTCCTTTCTGAGAATTTAGTTCTCCAACATCAATTTCTGTTTGTAATAAATATTTAAGTACTTTGCCTGCCAGTATAAGTATACTGCCTTATACTTTTGCAGTATAAGAATGTCTATGCTGGCAGTCCCCAGAGCCTGTAGCCGCCACAGGCCCTGCTTGGAAAATTCTCCAGAGGGGGCTCAACTGAGTCACTTCTGGAGTCCTCTATTCCCACTGCTGCTGTACTCTCGCCTTTCCTTGTCCTCCATGTCCACTCAAAAGCCAAATGCCAGCTGGCTGCCATGGCTACTACAGGCCCTCATTGGTGTCTGTCTCGTCCACCCCTCCCCCATTCACATTTCCCCTGGTGTCAAATCCAAATCTGACCTTATCACTCCTTGACTTGAAAGCCTATAAGGTTTCCTTCCCTCTGCAAGATAAAGCCCAAATTCATCAATACAAGTCGCTGTGTGACATCCCCCACATTCCCACTCCACTCCACCCTCCCTCATTACCAGCATCTCACACACACACATACACACACACACACACACACACACACACACACTGTCCTTTGCTCTCAGTCTCCCTCTGTCTGGGCCCTGCATGGCTGCCTATCCCATGCTGCATGCCACCCCATCCTCAGCTCTCAACCCTCAGGGAAACTCCCCTGTCCTGCCTCTCCTGGATGCCCCAAGTCTGGGTATACTCCCTTGTCTTGCAGCTTCCACTCTGTGTCCTACATCATCACCTTCATGACACATGCATGTGGTACCCCTCTCCTTTCATCCCCCCACTGACTGGGCATGTCTAGGGCCCACAGGAGGTCAGTAAGTTAGTATCAAGCTCAGGGAGCAGGACTGGGTGTCCAGCCACAAGACAGCGATGGGACTGTCAGGTTTCCAGCCCACGGAGCCCAGTCCCATGCCCTCCCACCCCACTATCCTGGGTCTAAACTTCTAGTGCCTCTCCTGTCCTTCTGAATCTTGCCTGCGATGCTCTGGACCATCAGAAGATGCTCCTGGATATCAAAAGCTTTAAGGAGTAGAGTCCAGGGGTCTGCAGGACTGACCAGGAAGGACATTCAATGAAGTAGACAGGAAGTGTCTTCTTCAGGTCCCACGTAGTGGGTCTCCAGATGCAGCTGGATTTAATTAAGAATTCCTCGTTTTCAAAGGAGGCATCAAAGCGCCTGTCTGGTCACATTCGTGTGACACCAGTACAACCTATATGGACCTTGGGCATCAGCAAGCATCCACAAGCAGGTATAGAGTATCAGGAGTCGTGGGTGGGAAGAAGAAAAACAGGCAGGAGAAATTGAGACAGTCTAAGATGGAGAAGAACTCACAGACCAGGGCTCAGCAAGCATGAAACAAGTCAGTTTATTAGAGTTTCCAAGCTCCTTATATACCCTGGTAAAGGAATGGTTCAGTGTGGAAATAATTAAGCAAAAAGGAAGGTAAAACCAAGATCCCATGGTATGTAACACATGGGGTAGGGGGATTCATATCTTAGCAGAAAGCACCTTTGTCTTTCAGGGAAATGTCTCTTGGATGGGTTAATCGTAGAAGGATAAGGGAGTGTCATTTACAGTTAAGAAACTTGCTGAAACCATCTCCAGTGTGCTGGAGATGGGCAGGAATGGATAAGGCTGTGCCCCTTTTTCATCACATGCTTCTTATTAGCTTATGGTCTCCCATAATGGAGAGTAGTATCCTGAAGAGCATCAGTGTTCATCCACATGAGTTCCCACCCCAGATATCAGAGGAGCCCACATCTCCCGAGTCCTACTCAGGCAGTTTCTAAAGTTATCGAGACTCATTGTGGCAAAGTAAGTCTGCAAAAGTTCAGACCACAGGGTTCTTGATTCTCTCCACCTCTGCCATGTAGGCAATGTGCGAATGATGCTGCTAAATGTTCCAAACAAAATCAATTCTCAAAAAGTCAGTTCTACTTGTTCCCCAGGAGGCAATGGGGCCTAAAATCTCTACTCGTCAATAGGTCAAATGGACAAAGTAGGAATCCCCTGGCACCAGGAGGTCGCCGGGCCTCTTCACATGGAGCAACACATGGAAACACCAGCCAGTCTCACAAGAAGATGAAAATGCCAGCCCTTCCCATTCACACTGCCCTGTACCCTGAGCTGGGAAGGCCACATTGGTCAATGAGGAGCCCGTAGGAAATTGGTCTCACATATTCCCCCGTTTCAGCTGCATTTGTGAATGGACATGTTCAGGGTTACTTACAGACTAGAATGTTAAGCAGCCCTTGGCCCAGGACTCGGGGAAATAGTCACCCAGAATCCAAACCAGTTTAAGAAGGCAGGTCCCACCATACATCCACTTAGGAGATCTGTCCTTCAACTTCTTTGTGGCTGGGAGATAAAACAGCCATCACCCTGTTTACAGATGGAAATACTAACACTGAGCTGAAGGAACTCAGCTAAACTACCGGTGTCTGAGTTCAACAGGAGCGGTAGCTTGGCAGGTGGTAAGTAAATGAATCCGCCTATCAACTGTCTTTCTAGCTGTCTTGGCTAGAGATTGGGTCTAAATAAGGCTGCAAGCTAGGGCAGCCACCAGGACTGTCTGCCTGGGATGAAGGTGAGGGTGGGGTTGGGGAGTTGCCACTGCCTGTGTTTAGAGAAGTGGTGAGGCTATGGTTTAGGCTCCCAGATCTCCCTGCCCAGAACATTCAGCATCAAAGATCTAGTAGTTGACTAAACAAAGTCCTTGTTCACATGTGCTTCCCATTCCATTGGAGTGAGACTGAAAAATACAAAGGAACAAATCAATGTGACCTGAGACAGCTCATCTCTATCACTCCACCATCATCTGGGAGTTGCAGAGAGCAGGGATTGAGTCCTAGGGTAGAGGGGCACAGGGGCAGTGGCCCCAGGGCAGGATGAGCTGGGCACACACTGGAGCAGGAAGATTGGTGGCTGGGGCAGAGCAAGGAGGCAGGACTGAGGGGAAACTGGGAAGGGTTATGGGCATGTTGAATTTCTCTCTGTAAATGATGTGAGTTAGGGGAGATTCAAGCAAAGCAGGGGACCCACTGTGAATTAGCAACAGGGCCACTCCAACTGCTGTGTGAGGGAGACAGAGGCAAGAGTGGCTGCAGCAAGACATAGTAGGACTCCTCAGCAGTCACCAGGAGTTTAACCCAGGGCACATTAGGGAGCTACACAGGGATCCCAATTTTGGATAGGTTTGTTGGCTTGGGTAGGATAGAAAAGGGAGACAAGGTGACCCCAGATTTCTGACCTGAGTAACTAGAAGGAGATAAAGAACATGTCCCTGAAATATGGTCCTTAATCCACTGCTGACCCCTAAGAGACTGTTTTCTTCTCTAGGGGAGTTCGATTCAAGGGGCATCCTGTGAGGTGAGATCCCTTGATGCTGGGAGCAGGCTCTAGGAAGTCACAAAGTCACCTTATGGGCCCTTGCCAGTACAGCAGCTCCCCCATGGCTCATTCTGAGCCCTTCTGGGACTTGGGGCTAGTGAAACCAGGTTTGCCAGCCAGCAGGGCTCTTGGGAAGAAGTGGTTCACCCCTAAGACTCCTGAAATAGGAGGTGGCAAGGTACATTCCTTTCAGGTGCTCTTTCTGTCACCTGCCCACATGGTTTTCACCTTGTTGTCTTAAAGGAGACTGTTACAAACAAACCAGGCTTCCACCTGGCAGGGGCCCAGAGGGGCAGAGTCTGAGGGTTTCAGCATGAAAAGCTGAATTCTAACATCCTCACCACAGTCAATCTCTGCAAACCCTTATCTCCACTGGAAATTCTGCAAAAGCATTAATATTCCCCACTATAATCAACTTACAGCATTAAAGCTGTGGCCAGGACAACTGAAATGCCCAGGCCTGCATCTGAGAGTCTGAATAGAGCCCCTAGGCCCAGAGGAAGCACAAGTCATGGCACCTATGTGGGGACATGGGACAGAATGCAAAGATTTTCAGCTTTCCGTCCTGCCACCCCACCATGGGACAGCCCCACTTGCTCCTCTAGGTTCCCTATTCATCCAGGACCCCTGTACCTAAAGGGGCTACTGCTGGCCCAGGTTGCTGGGACCCAAAGGGAAGACAGGCTCCATCAAAGCAGGCTGATGTCTGAGCCACATTGCAGACCTCAGGACTATAGCCACACCTGACAACCAGCATTCCATGCTAGGGCTCAGGTTTTGCCAGGCTTTTTTACTTTAAGCTGACTCAATTCCCCAGCATCCACTGGACGCCCATCCCATCAGGGGTGATTGAACTGCACACAGTGATCACAGAACAGGTCGGGATGGGCCACCACCAGCCCTGGCAACAGGGACTGTTCCTGGGAAACCATCAGCCTGTTCTCTACTGTCCAGTCTGTGTCCACACTCTGCCCCTGGTTCTGGAGCCTTTCTGGGGGCTCTGTACCAACAGCATATGATTTGCTGTCATCCTTCTCAGATGTGCACGGTTGTTACTATTTATCCATTCATGTACAGGTTTCCAAAATGTTCTGAACTTCTTTTGTCTGGTATTATCTTCTTTTTGGCTCTCAAAATATTCTTGTGAGTTTATACTCTTTTGCTCTTTTACAGTCATTTAAATGAAATGTTGACTAGAGACAAAACACTGCATATGCCCAATTTTCCATATTTAGGCAAAAAGGTCCCTTCTTGCCTTTTATAAAGGTTTTCCACAAGGTTGTTAGGGTTTTTATTTTTAAGTTTTTTTTATTTTTTAATATTGAGTTTTTTAAATTCGACCATGAAACATTTCCCTGAGGTTTTGAATCTCTCCACTGATCCAGTCAGCACAAACATCAGGTTCAACCCAGCACTTGTGCCAGGTGCCAGGGGCATGATGGAAGCCAGATGGAAAGCGCTCACATCCAGGGAAGAGCAGGCAGGTGGGCAAGTCGAAGCTGGGGAATGGGAGGAACAGTTGTCAGCCATCTGGCAACCCCAGGGAAAGGCTGGCAGGAACTGCTTGGAGCCCGATGTCTGGGCACACTCCTTACCATCCCCACAGGTAGTGGAGTCCCCAGAACTTCCCTGCCAGCTTTTTGCCCTCTACCTGGGCCCTCCATACTCGGAGCTGTGGCATAGAGCTTTGCTTCCTCTGTTGTCCTCTGTGCCTGCTGCTTCACATCTGGAAATGCACTCTACCTGTCATCACGCTCCTCCTTCCTTCCTGGAGGATTCCCAGCTCAGTCTGGCACATGTGAACACCCTCCACTGTTTCCATAGCTCCTTATGTTTCCTTCCGCCTGACCACCAACCAGAGGCACTGTCCTACAGTCTGACATAACTTCTCCACTGCTCGCCAGGGCCTAGACAAGAGCACAAATCAGTGTGAGACAAACAAGCTGTGTCCAAAAACAAGGCACGTTTACTGGCACTGAGCCCTGGGGATATAGGCAGCTCGGAGCTGGGACCCAGGCTAGCCAGAGGACAAGGGGCTGGCTATGCCCTCAGACAGACCAACACAGACTTGCTCCCTCCCCAGCCCCACTCCCAGGCACAGACCTCAGTGACCAGGATGTGAACACAGCACACTGGGCACCCAGCAGCTCCATCCTTAGAAAGCATGCCTGCATTGAGCACTGCACTGAGTGCTTTGTGTGCTGTTTTCATAATCCTCCAGATATGGGTTGTAGATAGCACTTCCCACATTTGACTTTCAAAGCCTGTGAGGTGAGAGGGCTCTTGTAATAGTAACTTGCCCACACTGTGCTTGCCAGCTCCTGCCTGCTTGGCATGCTCAGCCTGCTCTGCCACCTCCACAAAGGAGCAACTCCAGCTCTGGGCTGTGACCCCTAAAAGGAGAGGGAAAGCCAGAGAGGCAGCATGGGGTCCTCGCCCACTCAGCCCAGAAATTTGATCTACCAGGAGAATGGGAAGGACGAGCAACCACACCTGTCCTGTGTCTAGGATGCAGGGTCTGGAGTCACCAAAGACAAAAGGGAAAGTGCAGAGCCTCCCCAGCCCTGCTGCCTGGACTAGCCAACCAGGGTGTCAATTTATTTTTCCAAATAAATGGGGAAATAGTGTGGCAGTGATCAAAACAGCCCAGGTTCCTGCTCTCTGCCTAACTAGTCTCTCTATCCCAATTCTCAGTACCGGTTGTTCCCCCACAAAGCCTCTGGCATCCCACACTCTCTACCTCCCCTAGTCTTTTCCTTACTTCCTCTGGTTTTCACACTGAGCTTTCTTTTGAGGAGAACCTGTGCCATGGGGCCTGGAACAGCTGGGGGCTTACACATTGACTGCCCCAGGGGAAAACCTGAGGTTCCTGCAGCCTGAATCCTACACTTCTAACTGGAGACTTGGGCACCCTCAGGCTTTGCTTTTATTTAGGTTTCCCCAGCCTCCGCACCTTACCTTCCTCACACATCCACTTACGCTTCTCTCTCCTCTCTCACTTTCTTTCAAACGAGCAGGAAGTTACCTCTCTCTTCCTTTGGAAGGGAAAAGAGTGTCTGTAGGTGAGGAAGTCAGTTCCTCCAGACAGATCCGCGAAATGCCCACTGCCTATGAGATCTGATTTCCAAAGATAATTCTATTTCAAGCAAAAGAATAATGAAAAGATATTCCCAGCTGTCTGGGAAATAACTCGATTCTCTTCTCCCATCACTCACTGTCTGCCGGCTCTGTCCACTCCCGCAGCCAGTTCATCCCCAAGCAAGGACTGCACTGCTCTCCAGTCTCAGCTCCCCTTCGACTCCCCTGGGCCTGGCCACCACTCTCTCTCAAACAAACAAGGACGGTGATGGAGGTCAGTGCCAACCCATGGGGCCTGTCCTGTGTCCAGTGGTCTGGCAGACCCAAACCATACACAGTTAGGCATATTTCATTGGCACCTACTGAAAGAGCAAGGTAACCTCAGGCCAGGCCACTAACTGGGAGGAAGTAATGTTTCTTAGCAACACAAGGCTCCATGAGTCAGTTGAGGACTAAAGTGACAAAGCCCCTGGCAAGGAGGCCTGAGTGCCAATTCCAGCACCTGAGCTCCTGTCATATGGAAAGGCAGGCTGGCAGCGCCCACCAAGGAAGGGTGGGGCAATGCTTTTCACCTAATGCCAAAGCAGTTCAGTGTAGGTGTCTTCCTGAAGGCTGACGTCTTTGCAAAGGACACCCTGCAGAATGTTTGCATGCCAGGAACTAGGTGCTCTGCTTTCCCTCTCCTTCCACCTTCTGATAAGAGCGCAGCATACACACTCCTTTTCCTTTCATTATACCTGCTGTTCCTCACTCCCTCTCCCCAAGACATCATTGAGCATTGGTGAAGGAATGGAAACACCAGAAAATATTGGAAAAAGCATGGACACAACAAGAATGGAAGAGGGGGAGATAAAAAGAAGACAGATGGGAACCCCCCTTGCATCCCACAAGTTTGTCTGTCTTTTACTCAATCACCCTCACCACCTTCTAAGACACCACACAATTAAAAACATTGATTTTGCTTCTTGTTTCTCTCCCCTCTAATGACTTCCAGCTCCCCCGAGGACAGGATTCCTATGTGTTTGTCATTGTAACATCCCCAGAGACACTGGGGTCTTGGGTACTGCTCATTGTTAGAGCCCCACTTTTTGCCAAGCTTTCCCTAGCACTTCCCCCACACACCTCTTGTGTGAGCTCTGAGACAAGGGAATTATTTTACCCATCTTCAGACCAGAATGTTAAAGATTCCAGCCACCCAGCATCTACTCTGGGAACATGAGAGCTGTCAGTGGAGGAGGCTACTGATGCAGTCTGGCCCTCAGGAGCCCATCAGCAGGGTGTGTACCCACTGCCAGCCATTCCAGGAGCAGCCACCTTGGAGCAGACCCTGGACCTGTGTACAACAGAAGGAGGAGTCCACTGTCAGGCAGGGGTGGCAGGCAGGAGAGGGAAACCTAGCAAAGATGTTTCTTACCCCAGTGTCAGTGAGCATTCACTCCTGAGAGCAGTAGACTTCTCTGCTGGCAAACACCAATTCCTTCCAAATTCCTTCCAACAGTTATTGAATTCCTTGTATTGGGTAAGTATCTCTTATGGAATGTAATCACAGAGCAGGTAGGGCAGGGATTTGTGGGGTGGTGGGGAGGAGGCTAAAGGGCGATACTCTACCTTCTCTTCTTTGTATTTTAAAACTTTTTAAATTTATTTTTAATCTTTGTGAATTTCATTGTATTAGACAGGTCACTTCCCCTTGGCTTTTGAACTTTAGCATAATTCTATTGACTGCAGCCCCAAAAGACAATGTCAGGTCAGTAACAGCCTCACTGAAAACCTTAAGAAAGGATAAATATTATGGACTTTGGTATGTTAAAAAGCGGTATATCTAAAAAAATTGAATATGGGGAGGAAAATAAAAAGATGGAGAGAAGCAGTGTGCACAGATAATTTCCTCATGTCTGGTGGGAGAAATACAAAATACTTCTAAGTGGATGGCCCAAGATAGCATAATTCAAATGTATTGGAATAATGAGTAGATCTCAGAGAATGACACAAATGTTAAAAATTGTAGGGAGGAGGTAGTGAAGAGAAATAGTGGATATTTTAAGTTAAGTTCCTTGATTATCTAGTGAGAGTTGGACACATGCTGTTTAGGTGATAAATCAAGAAATGGAGGAATGTTTGATTCCATATTTATTGTAAAGACTTTGTAAAAATACTTTTAGGACCCACAGGATATCTGAACAATTTATTCAGTAATTAACTAGTTAGACATGTAACTTTTGCTGCTACTGAACTCTAAAACTAAAGTTACCACTAAAAGTTCAGTAACTTATTTACAGGTAGTGAGGCAATTTCCAGAAAAACAAAATCTATAAATGGTAAAAGAGGGGAAAGAGACAGGAGGTAGATGCTGAAAGAAAAGGTTATTTCTTATTTTCTATTCCTTTGGCCATTTCATCATTTTTCTTCATGCATGTTTTTAAAATGCTCATGTAGTAGTTTGAAATTGAAAACAATGTTATCAAACATTCTAAACCTTTTTCTAGTAATTGCAGTTCTTAAATTCAATTACAGTAAAAATAACATGTCCCATTGGTTAAGTAGAATTTGCCAGAATAGGATATTCTATATCAATTAAAATTATTTTTATAAAGAATTTATATAACTATTTTTAAAAACCTCTGTTATCAGTAAAGGTAAGTCTCTGACTTATCTTTATAATGAAATATGAGAATATAAAATTGTATATAGTTACAAAAGCAAGTCAGGAAATTAAGAAATCACATTTTATTTTTTTATATTTGGGAAAGCATGCCAAAATGTTAACAGTGTTTACCTTTGGTAAGAGAATTATGGAAATTTAAATATTCTTCTTTCTATTTTCTGGCTTTTACATTTCCATTAGTAGAAAAAAATGTGTAACTTTCTTTGTTTTCTAAAAGAGGAGGAAGGAGACACTGAACTGCAAGTTCATAGCAGCAGAAACTAAGGGCATAATTGAGCTTGGCAGTCTTTGTCTTTCACATGAGAAGAAAACAGACACAATTGGGTGATTCTGCTTATCCATTTTGCTGCTAACAGATTGAGATGATGCTAAAAGCATTTTTGAGTCCCCACAACTTGAGTCACAGTCTAGATGAACCTCAGCAGATTCTAATAATCCCTTATCACTTGTGTGAATCATGTTTTAATGAAGATAGAGCAGGATTCAACACAGAATCCAGAATCAAGACAGATGAGCTACAAATCCAGCTTGACCACATCAGTCTTTTGATGCCATTCCAACATTGTTCTCCCTGCACCAAGACTCCACCAGCTCTCCCCTCCTTTCAGCAGAGGCCAGGTCTCACCATCTCTTGATTCCTGTCAGATGTTTGCTACCTTAAGGATTTATGACTCCAATGTACAGTTGAAGTAGATCTATCATTTGTGAAAGTCCCAGAAGCAAAACTTCTCCATGGGGTAAAACACTACCCTCAATGTTGAAACGACAATGTCAATACACCCATTCAATGCAAACCCCATAAAGTGATTCCAATATATTTTAGGAATAACCCTATTTCTAAAATATGCATGGCTTACTTTGACCAAAAGAAATTATATAAAATTAGGATGAGGAGGGTACCAATGAAGACTGAGAAAGGTGAAAAAAGGCTACTAAATGACTCACCTATCAAATCACTCAAAACTTCACATATCTCACATAATGCTTACAAAGTAGATATTTAAAAAAAGCGAAGCTCATTTAACATGGCTGGAATCAAAAAGGTCAAATCTCTCCTATTTGAAATGCAATGCACTTTTCATTCTATCTTTCAATATTCCTAAATATGATACATTATGTGTGATATACTTGAAGTGAGCAGGTAAATAAAACATGTTCAGAATTCATCACTTTTATTATTGTGTGGTGAAACTGCTAGTAGGAATTTGCAAAAACTTACTGGCAAATTAAAAAAACACTTATATCTCAACAGAAGAATTATGCTCTGACTGTCAAGTAACAAAATGAGGGTTTAAAAGGTCTTTTTTTTATTGATTGCACACACACATATATATATTTTAAATACTTTATTTATATACATATATTTCATATCTTTGTATTTCCCTGGGGTTCACCTACCACCACCCCTCCCTGATTGCTCCCACCCATCCCCCTCCCCCAGTTGTGTCCTTTGGTTTGGTTGTTAGCTTATTTTGACTTTTCCTCCTGGTCTTTTGTTTGTTTTTCCTATGTCCCATATAATAGTGAAACCATCTGGTTTCTGTCTTTTTCTTTCTGGGTTGTCTCTGCTGATATGATTTCTTCTAGGTACATTCATGTTATCTCAAATTCATCAAATTTGTCATTTTTAATTGATGAGTAATATTCCATATATATACCTCATCTATTTATCTGTTTTGGGATATTTGAGTGGTTTCATGTCCTTGCAATTATAAATTGTGCTGCAATTAACATCCAAGTACAGGTGTCCCTTTGTACAAGTGTTGAGGTCTCCTTTGGGTAGATTCCCAGAAGAGCGATTGCTGGGTCAAATGGTAGTTCCATTTTCATTAGTTTGAGGGTCCTCCACACTGCCTTCCATAGTGGCTGGACCAGTTTGCACTCCCACCAGTAGTACAAGAGTGTTCCTTTTTCTCTGCATCCAAGTCAGCACTTGTTGTTGCCTGTTTTTTATATATATATATAGAGAGACCATTCTTAATGATGTAAGATAGTATTTCAATGTGGTTTTGATTGCATTTCCCTGATTATTAGTGATGTTGAGTATTTTTTCATATTCTTACTCGCCATTTGTATTTCCTCTTTGGAGAAGTGTCTTTTTAGTTATCTTCTCATTTTTTGACTGGACTTTTTGCCCTGTTTTTGTTAAGTTTTGTGAGCTTTTTTATGGATCTTTGTTATTAGACTCTTCTCACTTGTTTGAAGGGCAAAAATTTTCTCCCATTCTGTTGGGTTTCTTTTTGTTTTGGTCATTGCCTCTTTTGCCATAAAGAAGCTTTTTAATTTGATGCAGTCCCAGTTATTTATGCTTTCCTTCATTTTTTTAGCATCTGTAGATGTGTCCTGAAAGGAGTTTCTGAAGTGTAAGTCTTAGAGTGTTTTGCCCAAGGTTTTCTCTATGTGTGGTTTAAAAGGTCTTGGAAGATGACAGTATATTTCTGATGAGACAAAGTGAAAAGGATGTAAATTTAAACTTCTCTATAGAGCTCCTAAAATCACAGGAGCAAAATTGGCACATATGTATAAAACATAATATAAGGAACTTTTAATATAATGAACAAGATATCTGTGTGCAAGCAAGATGAGGTAGCAAGGATGAGCCTTATGCTACCACCTGAAACAAAACAGCAGCAGAAACTGACAAATAAAGCAAATATTTGCAAAACTTACTTAAAATAACAAAATATGGTGATTCCTGAGAGATCGGGATGGAAATGAAGTGAACCCTAAAATTTCCTTAGTTTGCCAGCCTGGAATAGTTTCTAACCCAAAGCACAAAAGAGCACCAAGCAGGAGAGAATTGGTGCAGAATAAAACTCAGTCACTATAAAGGACCTGCCTCAAATTTTCAGCTGAAAGTTGCTGGGTGTATGCTTCTTGCCCTGCATACTACTCCAAGTCAAGTAAATAACAACCCTAACGAACTGAAGATAACAATGTCTGAAAATAGTGGGTGTCCCCCACTAATCATTCTGAAATACACAAGATTTATAAGGTCTCAATAAAAGGGAAGATGAAGCAGTTCTCCTAAGAAGTATATTCAAAACAAGACCTAAAGGATCAAAAGTTACCAATATTCTTAACTATGCCCTGGAACAAGCCTCAAGAATACTTAAGGGGATAGGGAAATACCTAGCACTCAACAAGGTAAGACTTAAATCTAATAGTATGGATAAAATATTAGTCAATAAACTAAGAGTAAAAAATTGAACTCTCAATGAAAGAAAGTGGTCAGTCAAATATGACCCACAACTGACACAGATATTAGAATCAGAAGATAAGTACATAAAAAAACATGAATAGGGTGAAGCATAATAGGCACCCAGGGCATAAAATTTCAGGATGTATGAATTCTCACATCTGTCCAAGTGCAGATCAAACCCAGATAAGTTAGAGATTTATGCTATAAAAGTCATAGCAATCACAAAAGATATAAAATAAAACCAACAAAGATGACATAAGACCATTTGTAATATATTTCAAAAATTCCAAGGAAGGCATGTAAGGAAGGAAAGTATGAAAGAAGAGACGAAAAAACAAAGGAAACAAACAGGAAAAAAAGCACAAGATTTAAATCTAACAATATAATTAATCACATTAAATATAAATGGGTTAAATATTTCCAATTAAATGGCAGATATTTTCAGGTTAGATAAAAAAGCAAAACCCAACTATATGCTGACTGTAGTTAGCATTTCAGATGCAGATACAAAGAAAAAAGATATACTATGCTAACACTCAGCCAAAAAACAAAAAAAAAAGAAAGGAAAAGCTGAAGGATCTATATTACTACCAAATAAACTAGATTACAGAGAAACAAAAAATATTATCATGAACCAAACTTTCATTTCATAATAATCAAGCAGTTATTAGAATATCAATTATATAAATAAAAATCTGATAGAACTTAATAGGTCAAGAGATGAATCTATCATTTTAACTAAAGATTTCCTTACCCCATTCTCAGTAATTGAAAGAAAAAGTATATAATAAGTAATTCTATCAACCAACCTTTTCCCAAAAGTTATTTCTAAAGTACTTCTCCACCCACACAAGCAAAATACACATCTTTCCAATTGTACATGGGCCAATTACTTGGATAAATCATATTTTATGTCATCAAACAAATATATATATATATATGCTTAAAAGGATTCAAAGAATATAAAAAAGATATTCCTTTGTCACAAGCAATTATATTAAAGACTAAGAACAAGAGTCTCTAAATATCTTCCAAGTATTGGAAAACTAAAAGACTTCTGAAAAAAGCACATGAAAGTAAAGAAGAAACTAAAAGTTAAATTAGAAATTCATCTTAACTGAATGAAAACAAAAGCACAACATACTGAAATTTATAGAATGCCACTAAAGGACCATGTGGAGAAATTTTATAGCACTAAACACCTAATATTTAAAGAGATGAGGACTATCAAAACAATTACTTCATTTTCCACCTCTGAAACTAGAAAAATAAATCTGAAATATGTAGAAGAAAGGAAATGAAAGAAATAGAAAATAGACAAGCAATAGAAATAAATCCGTGAAATTAAAACTAGCTCCTTGGAAAGGTTTCTTAATTCACTCATATTGTTAAACTTCTAACTAGATAAGAGAAGTGAGTTAGAAATTCATGAATGAGAGAAAGTAAATTTTCAACAACTCCTACAGATATTAAAAAAGAAAAAAAAACACAAAACATTGTTGTACTATGCCCTCAAAAAATTCATTTTTACCTGAAACCTGTCAATGTGATCTTATTGGAAATAGGATCTTTGCAGATGTAATCAAGTCAAGATAAGGTCATACTGGATTAGGTTGGGACTTAAAACTAATGAATTGTCTACTACCAAACCACCCTGAATGTTCCCAATCTTTTCTACAATCAGTGAATGATGTCCTTATAAGAAGAGGGAAATTTGAGCACAGAAAAACACACATCCTGTGAAGATGGAGGCAGAGACTGAAGTAAGAGAACTTCAAGCCAAGGAACGCCATGAATTGCAGGTAACCAACAGAAGCAAGGACAGAGACAGGAAACAGATTTTTCTTCAAAACCTCCAAAAGGAACCAATTTCCCAACACCTTCATTCTAAATTCTAGACTTCAGAACTAAGAGACAGTAAATTTCTGTTTTTTTAAGCCACAGTACTTTGTTACAGAAACCTTAGGGAATTAGTTATTTTAAAATTTTATAGCCAATATTTTGAAGTCTTTGATGAAATGGACAAACTTTTTGAAAGACACAAACTGCCAAAACTCATGCAAAATAAATAATTCTCATAGCCATTAAAAAAAACCGTATTGCTGTCTGCACTTCTCCACAGAGAAAACATCAGATTCAAATGGTTAATTCTATCAAACATTTGAGGAAGAAATAATACCTGTCCTACACAAACTATTTCAGAATAATTATTCAAAATAACTGGAAAGGGGAGGATATTTCATTGGCTGTCAAAGTCAGTACTACTCTAATACCAAAACCAGAGAAAGACATGACATGAAAATAAAACTGTAGTACAATATCCTTCATGAATATAGATATAAAAATTCTTAAAATATTAGTAAATCAAATGCAATGCTATCTAAAAAGAATAATAAGTGATGCTAAGGTGAGGTTTTTCCTAGCAAAGTAAAATTGATATAGCTTTCAAAAATCAATCTATTTGATCTCCAAACAGGAAAATGTATGCTCATCTTGGTAGATACAGAAAAGACATTTGAAAAAACTCCAGTATCCACTCCTGATTAAAAAAAAAAAAAAAAACTCAGCAAAGTATGAATAAAGGGATATTCTTTAACTTCAAAAGTATATTAATAAAATACCTACAGATACATCCTCCAGTGATGAGAGACTGAATCCATCTCTAAATCAAGAATAGGACAAAGTTGCCTACTGTCACCCTGCCCATCATCATCACTCTGCAGTTCCACTGATCACAGAAAAAGAAACGGTGTTCAGATTGGAAAGAAGCAAACTCTCTTTATAGATGACATGATCATCTTTGTAGAAAGCCTAGTGGAAGTTTTTTAAATTACTAGAACTAATAAGTGATTTTAACAAGTTTGCAGGTCACAAGATCAATGTATGAAAAATCCAATTGTATTTCCATATCCTAGCAATAAAAAATAAATTAGATTTATGAAATTCAATCATAAATTGAAATTTTTAAAATACCAGCTATAATACTACCAGAAAATATGAAACACATGGGGATAAATCTGACAAAATATTTGGAAATTACAGAGCACTGTTGAGAGAAATTAAAGAAGACATTTATCATATTCAATGGATCAGAAGACTCAATATTGTCAACATGGCGATTCTTTCCAAATTGATCTAGAGATTTGACACCACCCACATCAAAATCACAGCAGAATTCTTGTACATATTGACAAACCAATTATAAAATTCATACATAAATGCAAAGAATTTAGAATATCCAAAACAACTTTGAAAAGAATAATGTCAGAAGAATAGCACTTTCTGATATCAAGATTTATGATAAACACAGTTAATTTTAAGACTGTGGTAGCATCATAGGGATAAACAATAAATTAATGGAACAGAACAGAAATAGAACCCCTTCTTGAGCAACCTTAAATTTGTCTTGACAACAGTGTCTAAGAATCATTCAGAGCCCTAGAGCCCTTTGAAGCTGAGGGGGTTAAATTCCAAAGTGAAAGGCATCCACCCCCATCCCTGTGCCAAGGGGGACATGGACATAAAAGCAAAAACCTGTCTGGAAAAGGAACATGGTTGCTTCAGTGCTCCCCAGAAGATTCCATGCTCACCATGTATGACCTATTTTACCATTCCTGCCCCTCAGTTGGTGCCACTACTAGAATTTGAGTTAAGATTGTGTAGTCAGCCTTGGGCAGTACCTTCCTGGCCCCGCCAAATCCAGGGAGGCTGTAGTTGAACCTGGGGATATTTCCAAGTCCCTGCTCCTGATCTGATCCTGGGGGTCCAAGCTGTGTAAGGAAAGCTCCCTCTGAGCCACTGCTCAGCCCCATGCTGTGCACCCTGGGTGACTAGGAGTCCCTAACTCACTGCTTCAGACACAAAAAACAGGTTGTGATGGGAGCTGCCGTTGAAGTGTGGCAATGAGAGAATGCTGAAAAATCAAGCAGTTGCTTGCATCTCTGAAGTACCTTCAAAACCTTCTTCACAGCCTTTTCCCTGCAGGACATGAGGCTACTTCCAACATGGTGGGACCACATGCCCTGAATAGCAGAGAACCCTGTCCCCCAAATTCCAGCTCTGTTCCTGGACTTGATTAATGGTACTATTAGTAGTTTCATTTATTTCAATAAATTTGGGGGTTGAGATTACCAATTTTGTCAGTAATGTTCTTCAGATTTCTCGACTTCTTTATGAGAAAAATTCAAGCCGTGAGTCTGGGCTTACCGCTCTGCCCACTCCTTATATTGGATTTCAGTTTGGAGGGAGCAAGTTTGTTCACCTGAGAGCATTGGACATTCTTCACTATTAAGGATCATGGATGAGTGGGAGGCTTCATTGTCCCAAGACTGTGATGTTTATGGCTATCACTCTTGATATCTTATTATTTGAACAAGGTGGCTCCCTTTGTAGTTTTCATGTAAAATCTTTGTGATCATCATTTTCTATTAATGTATAGAATTATTGCTTCTCATTTTGCAGACATGTCTACAATAGATGTGCTCCCAATTAAGTTATCCAGCAGATTTAGATTGCTCATTTGCTAAATTATTAATGGTATTGAGGAGACCTGGTTCCCTTGATAAATGCGGGATCCACCACCCATTTGTCATCACTCCACACACAATATTCAGGAGTTGAGTGGGAGTATGATTACATAATCCCCAGAGATGAAGGGGAGCAACCAGTACCTGCAGGAGTCAGAGGTCCGAAACTGTCTTTAGCCAGACTCACCTGGTCTGGTCCTTGCCTCCACTGGGGAGTCCTGGATGAGGGAACAGAGTGGAAGAGAATTAGAGGATATGGAGTCCATTGAGTCAGGGAATATTCATTTGGTCAGGAAAGAGAAAACAATAACCAGATTTCTAGATTGAATAGCAGGCAGTGGAAATACAGCATGCATGCCAACTTGAAACACTTTGTGTGGCTTAGATTCTGAACACCAGGGATGCCAACTAGTTTATGAACCAGTTGAGTATAATTCAGGTTTAAGAATATATTTGAGAGTAAATAGTATTGGTTACTAAAAACAAATGGTTATTGAAGTTCACTTGGGCATGAGGAATTAGATATCCTCAAATTAGACTTGAATGAAAAAGCATCATCTCTAATCTCCAAGGGCGGGGGAGGGGGGACATGTATGTTAAACACATTCAGCATCAGCATCTGGGGAGCCAAGACACAGAAAAGTGTGACTCTGAGTGGAGTTGAATAGACTTGTCCTCTGGCCAAGGATCACAGGGGCAAGTTACAATCACAGAGAATCTCCTCTGTCAGTAGACAGAGGAGAGTACCTGCGTCCTGGTGAACATAAGATGGAGGCAGCGGTGCTGCTGATAGCAAAGGGGAGGGGAGACAGCAGTGTCCCAAGGAGTTGGAAGAACTTGCCTGGATGCAAGCAGGGACTCAGGCATCTCTTGGTCTCACTGGGACAAGTCATCCATTGCTGGGGTCAACTGCACAGGCTGCTCTGGTTTCTTGAACTGTATCCAGATCTGGGACCTGCTTTGGAGAAGGCATGTGGTTAGCCTGGTGATACTGGAAGTGCAGGGGTGGTGGAGTGATGGAGAAGCACCAGGATCAACCACAGTCTGCTCCCAATAGTGGGGGTAGGAGGGGCAGAAGGCTGGAAGAAGAGGGGAACTGGATCTCTATGAAGGGCCAGCACCCAAGAGTGTACCAGGGCAAGGCTGGAGAGCCTGCTTAAGGCAGTGAGAACATGGGACTCCTGCTAAGGAGTCTAAGTGTACTATGAGCAACCTTGAGGGGTCATGGGTGTACAGCTTGGGATCTCTGGGAGCACAGCAGCAAGTGATTCAAGGCTCAGTGAATGTAGAGGAGAGCAGAGGGTAGGGCTCAAAGGAAGGGAAGCTTTCCACAAGGTGTGGCAAGAAGAACTACACAGGAAGGGCCCAGACTCGACCCCACATACAGACTCCCCTGGGGGCAATTAGAGTCAATGTCACTAGGGGAGGGATCAGAGCTCTGCCCACGGTCTTCAGCCACCAAGATCTCCAGGTGATCAGGGTGATCAGAGTCGGGTAGCACCTATAGGAATCACTTGTCAGTTCATTAGCTCTGAGCAACAGAAAACCACTCAGTCACTTGGAGGAGAGTTACTTTGCTTTGGGTTGTCTTTGTGATGGGAAATCAAGAGGAGAAAAAGTAAAGAAACAAATTTCCTTTTCCCTTTCTCCTCCAGTATGCATAGACAACGAGGACTGTGTTCTTTAGTTGACTGTACCCTTTACTCCTTATGTAAATGCTGTAACATTCTGTTAGCAAAATCTCCATCCTTTTAGCAAGATCCATAGTTAGACCCCATTGTTCTCCCACCACCGTGCATCCATGAACCGTCACCGTATTTTGTGTTCCTCCCTTCCCTGTTTTGCCTCCAGCCCCTTCGCAGTATGCTTCAGTTCTGTTACCAGCTTGCTAATTTTGACTCTTTCTTTTGCCTCTTTATTTGGTTTCTCTATATTCTACTTATAAGTGAGACTATGCATCATTTACCTTTTTCCTTCTGACTAATTTCAGCTCTAATAATTCCTCCCAGCTCTTTCCATGTTGTTGCAAATGGCATGAGTTTGTCTTTTTGATCACTGAGAAATATTACATTGTGTAAATGCACCACAACTTTTTGATTCATTCATCTGTTTGGAAGCTTTTAGGTTGTTTCAATATCTTGGATTTTGTAAATAGTGCTGCAGTAAACACAGGAGTGCAGACCTAAAAAAGGAGGGGGATCTGTAGTTAAATTTGCTCTTTTATGTTTAATAAGTGGAAAAAGAAAAGCCTTCAGGTTATTATTAATATCAAAATGTTTACTGAATGAGTCCCATTTAAGTAAAATTAACTATTCATTAATTAAATTTACAATTAGATCAGGATAGGATAATATACCTTATTAAAGTTTTGCTTTTCTTCCCCTCCCCGCCCCCGCCACTTCAGACAAGAATTACAAAAACTAATAGACTCATGAGTTTTATGGAGAAAAACAGGACTCTTATGGCACCTTGTCATCAAAATGAAAGCATTCTTGGAGTGCAAGATCCCCCCCCCCCAAGATCCCTATGGTGGAAGGATCTCCCTAAGTTGGAACAAGCAGGTTGGAAATAAATGTACACATAAATGCAATTATTCCACATTGGAAGTGATTTTTGGTTTTTATTTAGAAGTTTGGTGATGTCTTTTTGAGCAGAACTGCACTGCAGTAACTTAAATTTTATTTGTCAATTAGCCTTGTTTAGCTCAAACTTGTCTCACTGTAAGTCACTTCACTTGGTAGCAGAACTCACTGGTGAGAACTGAGGACTCACTGGTTCACTTGGTGCCTTTGAACACTGTGGGCTAAACACATAATCAATTTTTAAATAAAGGTAGTTGCATCCATTCAATGGGATAATATTCAATATTCAAAAATGTAAGATTTTTTAATGATACAGGAGACTTCAGTATGAAACAGTTCTCAAAAAAAGCAAAATGTCAAAATGTATAATATGTAAGTACACAAGTAATATGTTATTGTATAACATACAGGTAGAAGTTTAATTGTCTCCACTCAAAGTATGAATAAAAATTGTAGTGGCCATTAGATAAAACATGACCCAGCATTTATATAAAAGCCAGATTTCTAATATCACCATTCATAGATCTCAAAAATCTAATATTTAATCACAAAAGAGTTGCAAAATAGAACTTTAGTACAATGTTACTTATATACATTTTTTAGAAGCACAAAAACATTTTTCTAAAGGATCGATGGATACCAATATATAATACACAGAGTCCCCACAAAGCAGAACGAAAAGGGACACACTATTCAGCCAATTGCTGAAGCAAATTTGAGGTGGTGGTCAAGGAGATCGTGACTGTATGCTGTTTTCACTCTTTAGAAAGTAAAAATAACATGTGATAAGCTTGATCAGGATGCAAACTATAAATTCTATACGGTGGATACATGTGTGACTTCTGTATTTGTAGATGTCACAATTTTAATTTCTGTAGTTGAATTTATATGCTGCAGAAAAGTTTAAAAGGAAATACATAAAATATTAATAGCACTGTCCTCTGAGTGGTAATGTTATAGGAATTTTTTCCTTATATTTCTCTGTACTTTCCTAATTTTCTCTATTAGAATATATGACCTTTATAATCAGTAGAAAAAATAGACTAACCTTCCAATTTTCCAAGAGTTAATCCATTTCATGCCTCTGGGCTTTTGTTACAAAGCAGAGCATATTATTGAAGCCAGGCATAGAGAGAAATCCAAAAGTGAATAATGTTGGTATTTGACAGTGAATTTTCTTTAATGAAAAGGAACTAGAAATTCAGGAGGTGCAAACCTTTTAGATAAAAAGATTTTTTTCTATTGCTATTTTATTCTGTCTGTATGTGTTCTTTTTAACTTTTGCTATATTTCATGTAATATTTTTATCAAGTCTTTATTGCAGTAACATTGCATTGTAAACTTATGTTTCAGTTGTGAATCAAAAATCAATATATTTATAATATATTAAGTTCACCACTAAACATCCATTTTTTTCCTTTACCACAAAATTTACTTTTACTATAAAAATGACTTTTCTTACCCCATTTCCCCACCTGCCCCTCCCTTCCCACTTGGCATTAATAGGTCTTACCATTTGAACTTAATTTTGGTTTCACTTAGCTCATCCCTTTTGTTTATTCTACATATCACATGTGAGTGGGATCATTGCTGTTTATCTTTCTCTGACTTATTTCACTGGGCATACTACCCCCTAGGTTCATCCATGTTGTTCAAGTGGCAGGATTTGATCTTTTTTATCACTAATATTCTAGTGTATACACATGCCACATCTTAACTCATTCATGTGTCATTGGGTATTTAGATTGTTTCCAACTCTTGACAACTGTAAATGATGCTGAGATGAATGTGGGGGTGCACTTATTTATAATTGTTCTTTATGGGCAGATAATATTCTATACCTGTTGGGAGGCCTCCCATACACAGTGTGTTTCATTTTTGACTGTAAGAACAGGCCAAACATTACTCCTGGTGCTGCACCACCATCGTACCAACAGGAAAACTAAGTTGAGAAAGATGCCCAAGGTCAGGAAGCAGGTCTAGATGTTGAGTTACGACTCCTGCTTGCTGTTTTGCTGCTCATTCTGCTGTGTCAAGGTGCTGTATGGACAACAGTAGTGAACGCACAGGGTGTGCCCAAGTATGAGAAATAAGATTATACTGTCAGCAAAGCAATAAATAGACATTCACTGTCAACTCAATTCAATTCAAAAACATGTTTTGCAAAGTAAATTTAAATAGTATTAACCATAAAAGCCAACATAATTATATTTACATAGACCTGAATTTATACTTCTAGCTTCAAATGATGTCTTTGAATAAGAGTCTCTTCCTTCAGCACATATGTCAAGTTCCCAGTTGCCTTCCCCCTGAGTACTGACTCTTTTCAAGCAAGACTTTCAAACTCTGAGCCTTTCCACACCAAAAGCCTCTCTCAAGCTGGGAGAATGAGTATTGCTTCAAGTAAGATAGTTAGTGAGAGACCTGGCTGGTTGCCCTCAGGATTGTTTCTCCTCATCTGGCCCTGTGGTATTCTGAGATCCCTGTGAGGGACATGCCATCAGCAGTAATGAAATTGTTTTTAGAACAGCCAACCCAGTTCTATCCCCTGTACCTCATACTGCCCCATTGTGTGTCAAGGGGAAAATGATACCATGGTCATCAGCACTGTCACTGGGGGACCTGCACTGCCCTGCCCCACATGCATCCTATGCCTCCTTCTACTTGAGGAATAGGCCCAGGGTTCTAACTCTTGCAGGGTTCATCCCTTCCCTGCCACCATCCTCCTCTTCCACATCAGGCAGCATGACCCCCTTATTCCTCACTGAATAAACCCCCTCTCCACCTGTAGGGGTCAACCCCAGACTCTGTGACTGGGGCACAAAAACTCAACTTCTACTTGTTTGTCTCTATCTTTACCTCCTATCTGCATGTTCCTCCTGAATAGTTGTGTACACAAGCACATGCGTACACATTCACATGCTATGCTTGTGTACACACACTTGCACACACACTCCAAAAGTCTATAGTTTCCTGATGGTATTGTTGAATGGAGCAAGCTAGGAAATTAATACAGGCAGTTGTTTAGGAACAAGGTTACCAAGCCCATTTATCAATCTTGAACAATCCGTGGGAACCAGGAGGGTGCCCCCACGTCCAGGTGTCTCAAACCCACTTATTGAATTGAATGGGAAACATTGATGGCAATTGGGATGCCCCCAACCCAACCAAAAATGGAATGTTCAGAACACCAATGTAATGCTGAAACAACAACCAAAGCTGGTTCCAGAAAGCAAGCTAGGTAATGAGAGATCTCAGTGGACCTTGGTGGCCTAAGGGGACACAATGCTAAGACACCCAATGACCAAACTCCCACTCCTTGCCCACTATATCTTTACAAGCACCTCCTTCTTGCCCCCTAATGGCTACCCACTCAGGACCCCTCTCTACTCAGACAGCTTTCCTGTCTTTCTTCACGCTTGTCAATAAATCTCTTGCTGTTCTGCCTAACTGGTCTCCAGTGTTGAATCCTTTCCTTGCAGAGACAAGAATCAAGAGGAGCCCCCAAGGGTTCTCAGACCCTTGAAATCTTATTCAACACACTCTCTTGACCTCACAGATACTCTCAAATCTGCCTGGGACCCTCCCCCCACCCCACTCTTCACACATACACATACACACAGTCATGTGGCTCTCTCCAACCTTTCAGGTTCTCAACTTCTCAAGGGCAGGGATGCCCTGCCATTTCTTTCAGTTCTTCCAGCATACAGCACAGGCCAACTCAAAATAAATAGAACAAAGTAGATTCCCACTTTATGAACTGATGAATCAATAAGACTTGCGATTATTTTAGGAATCAAACCCATATATATACAGACAGAATTCAAGGAAGCTGGCTTTCCTCCCAGTCTCCCAACCACCCACAGCTGATCTGCCCAAATACATGTCAATGTCCCTCCCAGGGGCTCCAGAGTGAAGGTGCCAACAGCTTTATTTTCAAACTTTAAGCAAAAACCCATTCTTATCCATTGACTTGCTGATAAAGTCAGCTAGTCCCAGAGGGGATGCCAGGGATCTCATAATCGTGAAGAATCATGTATCCACTTGCCATTTCCACTGTGATGGCAGGTGTGTTGGTGCCCCTGCTTTACACCCTCTTTCAGAGTCCAAGCCAGAGGTAGGCAAGGGAAGCATTTAGAAGCCTGTGTACCCAAAGGCAAGGAGGGATAGGAAGGACCACTGTCTTGGAACAGTTTCTTTACAAGATGTGTCAGGGAGATCTGGACACTGGCAAAAGCAGATCCCTGAGGCCCCTCCTCTGGCTTGAAGTCTACCCTCTGTCCCCATCAAGCCTTCTTTGGCTGGGCACTGAGGGGGAAGGCTGAGACTCAAGATAGGGGTCTCAACTATTCCATAGCACCCAGTTTATTGCCCCTTCAGCTAGGCTCCAGGTAAGCCCTGGCAGGAAGGAGTAAAGAGGACACATCCCTCCCTGACCAGAGAGACAGAATTCAGAATGAATTTAAATTCAGAATGAATTTAAATTTAAATAAATAGTACACTCAAGTACAACTTTCTGTTCATTTCAAAGAAGACAGCCTACTGGCATTACCTGTGAGGCCAGGTAGCCACAGGTCCGTAGTCCAGCAGGGTCACGAGGAATCCAGCAGCTGAGCAGTCAAATTAGTCACCCACCTCTTCATGATCCCCACATAGCCCTCTGCAATATTGGGGCTCCAGGGCTTTTTTATTGAAAGAGGCAAGTGTTGACTAAAAAATAAACTCTCAACAATATGTTAGACAATGAGTTCAATAGTGAGGCTGACTGTACAGTTGTTCATAGTGGTAAAACACTATTATTGAGAATCTGAACTCGGAACACTTCAATAGATTTTACTCCATGAGAAAACAAAAGTTTGAATTCAGGTTATGTAAGTAGGAGCAATGAATCACTGATATTAAGAACATAATTGTTCTTGATAGGAAGAGATCTTGGTTCTTTATTGCCCTGATGAAAGAGATGCTGGTGATAGAGGAAAGCAGTGCTGGCTCTAATCTTTCCCAGTCTAATGGATGCAGTGTCCATTGGCAAATCTTCCTTATCTTACTGACCTATGCCTTCAGGAAGCAGATAGTACCTACAAGCTGACCTTGGGAAAATCATTTTATTCTGTTGCCCAACAAAACAAGGGCAGGGGCCCCAGAAACTCTTACATTATGTTTACAAAGGGAAAAGTGGACTGAAATACTTCAAGGATATAAAAAGAATTACAGAGAAATGTAACTGCCCATGTGCTTACCATCCAGAATTAGCAGACACTATTTCCATGAAACTAATAGATTTCTCTTTTAAAGAAATGAAATTGAGGCCAGGACCCCAATATGGGCAGTATTGAAGCTGGGGCCCCAATGTGGGCAGTATTAAAATTTAGGCATTGATGCCATTAACTGTGTCTGGAAAACACAGCCATAAAAGAGGTCTAAACAGGAAGGGTACTTTTACTTTGTTGCAAATTCTGGATGTGGACCCAGAAGAGAGACTGTATCACCTAGAGTGAGTGTAAAGGGAAATTGGAGCCTTTGGCTTTTAGGAGAAAGGAGAAAAAAAAAAAAAAGGAAAGGAGCAGAAACTAGAGAGACAGATTTTGGGGGGAGACACAAGAATGGCATATGGGTAAAGAGTAGTCCAAGTGACCAGGCTGGGCAGAAGTCCCCTGGAAGAATGAACTGGTGGTGACAAGGAGCCATGTTGACCAGTAGATGAGTGGCCAGTGTGGAGCGTGTGGCACCACAGCAAAGTGGCATAGTGAGCTGGTACCTGGAGATGGCCAGGGATTTACAAAGCTGACTTGTGCATCAGCAGTTGTGGGAAAGTTTGAAGCACCTTGGAGAAGGAGAGCAGCTCAGAACACCAAGAGAGAAAAAGAAAAGATATTGGAGAAAGACTAAGGGTATCTGCCTCAGGTTTGGAGGGGCAAAGATTCATAAAAATGAATCTAGTTCATTTGATTTATGGCGGCTAGAATGGGTGCCTGTGACAATGATATGATTTTTTTTAATGTAGTTACTTGCTAGTGGGCATTATAAGTTTTCATGACTTTGGACAACTCTCTTACTAACTGACTGGTTCACTTCTTCACAGGAGGAACTTCCCGAGGGAGAATACCTGGAAGGTAAATGTCTGGATTAATGGTTTTGTGCTTATTCATTTTCATTCAGCCATCTGGCCTCTAGTGGCTGAGTTAAGGTTCTGTGGTGCCAGCAGGTTATGGTAGTCCATACCAGGCACTCTTTCACTCCTCATGGTCAGCCCTTCCCCAACATGAGCAGTCAACATATTTTCTGGGCCCACTACCACTGGGAATTTTGTAATCTGAGAACTATGGGGTTCTGATCTTTGGCCACTTTCTCCAGGGTTGTTTCTGTCTTTCTTTGTCCTATATGCAATTGGTCACATCTGAACCAGAACAAACAGTCCTCTCTGCATTCTTCTTTCATAGTTTTGATTGTAAGTGACACCCTGACTCATACCAAAGCAGCATATTGAGACAGAGCACTTTCCTTTGGAATAGGGGAGGACAATTGATTTATTGACATTTGTGCTTTTGGGGCTTTGGAACTTGTTCACCCTCTGAATCTTCATAGGGAACAGTGAATACCTGGCTACCTGAAAGGTGCGGGGTAGCTAAGATGCAAAGTGAGTAGCCAACCCCTATTCCAGCCAGCTTATGTAGCCACTTGAAGTTTCTGTCATATCTGATAACTGTTAAGCAAATACAGTTTGGTTTGACTTATTATGAATTGAGATGTCCACAATATAAATTTCAGATAGCAAAGGTGAAGAGAGAGGTGACAAAATTTAGAAATGACAGAACAGTTTTTGTCACAGCTCCAGGGAACAACAAAGCCAGAGGATTGAGTGCTGGAGACTGGAGGAAAGGGAGAATGGAATACCTAGATACCCCAGAAGCAGGGGAGAGGACTGGGTGAAACTTTTCTTGATAGCCTGGAGAAGATGGAGGAAAAACTCTCTTTACCCAGGGTTGGTGTTCTCCAACAAATAAAACCAAAGAGCACAGAGGAGGGAATTTGAGAGGGGAGGTTCAGGAATTCCCAGCACTGGTATTCACCCTGGGAGAGCTGTTTTGAGAGCTGAAGGGAAATGAAAGAGGAGCACTGTTAACCAGGTTCTGATCTAAGTCAAAGCCAAGGGAACCCCACTCAGGGTTAAGAAGTAATTCCCACAGAGGAAGAGAAGCTCTAACAAACCTCTAGATGAAATTGTGGGGCAAAGACAAACAATTGTGCATCTACAACCTCCTATACATAGGTTAGTGTTGGTCCACTAACCATAATCCAGCACTGCAGCCCTCACCCCCTACCATAAATCCAGCTACAGGGACTCCTGGGGAACACATTATAACTAGTGCTGGAACAGAAGCCCTAAGGGAGAAGTCTTAAAAAAGGAGGAAGACAGAGCAAGGAGAAATTTCTCACATTTTATTGAAATAAATAGTAAATGTTAACTGAGTTTCATTATCCAATTTTAAAAAAAAGCCATGGTAGTTATAGAAAATATAGGATCAAAGAAATGAAGAAAAGCAAAAAAAGACAAACCAAGCCCCCCAAAAAAGAAAAAGCCACCTGAATAATCCACTTTGCATCGTGGGGGGAGGGGGGCGAAGGGAGACAAACAGAAAATGCCCCAATACTTCATGCAAACCTTATGCAGAATAGAAAGACAACAACAAAACTCAAAAAGGATGCCACTGCTAAGATATTTGGGTGGATGTATGCTTATGCAACTTTGTTTTATTTATTTTTATTTTATTTTATTTACTTACATAATTGTTGATCCCCTTGGATATGTCCCTCCCCCACCCACTCTGGTCACTCAAACTCCTCTCTCGCTACTGTTTCTTTAATCATGTTTTAGTCCATAGACCTCTTCCTTTTCTGAAGCATTGTCCTTTTCCTGGGCAAGGATCTGGGTTCCTGGGGCCCAGTAGATAGTGTTGCTTAGATTTCGATTCTTCACTTTGTGACATGCTTTCTCTCCATCTCCTTTGGAGCCGATCAGTATTTCATCCTTCTTATTTTTTCCTTTTTTTTTTTTCAATTCTAGGTATTTATTTATTCATCCTTCTCATTGGTTGTCTCCTCCATTCTGGTTTTAGGTCTATTTCACTGCTTCTTTCCCATTAGGGAGTCAGTCTGCCAGTCCTTGTCAATAGGCAAGTTCCTCGTGGAGAGAAATTAGTGGATAGTTAGACCCGACTCTATCCTCTGTTTGCTGTTTGCTACTTAGCCTTGGGGCTCTGCCACAATTCTGTGACCTTCCTTCCACTTGGTAAGGGAGGGTAACATGTTCTTGCTGCAGGTTTCTCTGCAGAAAGAGAAAAAGTGAAACCACAATTAGAGAACAATATGATGGAACCCAACTCATAACGGTAGCTGCTGCTGTGGAGGCAGCGCCACAGCAATATAGTGTCAGTCCAAGGGCTAGACTGGGCAGTAGCAGATACAATAGCACCAGGAGGTAGTACTGGATATGTGAGAGGAGGGGTGGCAGTCATGTGATGGTGCTGGAAAATCAGAGCTGGCAGACAATAGTTCTTAGAAGTGACCATTCAGGCTGGGCATGGTGGTGCATGCCTATAAGCCACAGCCTAGGAAGCCACGGCGGGGACCAGGGATCCTGGTTCAAGTCCCACTCGGGGCAATGTAGCGAGACCGACATCCAAAAAAAAATAGCTGGGTGTGATGGCGCGTGCCTATAATTCCAGCTACCTGGGAAGCTGAGGCTGGGGATTGCTTGAGTCTGTGGTACCCTGGGAAATATGAGCCTGCAGTTCCATGGGCAAAAATAGCAAGACCTAGTCTCAACCAAAAATAAATAAATAAAAGAAGTGACCATGCACAGGCTAGCAGTGCCAGTCAGGTCAGCAGCAGCAGTGCCAGTGACAGGCAGCAAGGGTCAGGTTCCAGTGTTGTGGATATTTAGATCTTGGGCACAGGCCAACAGCAGACAGTTCTTTTATGAGCACTACCAGGGGACCAGGTATCAACTCTTATAGATGCACCAGGCACAAGTCAACGGTGCAGGTCAGCAGGTTATATCACCGTCAGTGATGGAGGTCTGTTACAAAGGTTTCAAAGATCTGTGAAAGATCTCAGAGATCTGAGAGGACCTGGAGATATGTATAAAAAACCTTCCTAGGCTCCCCAGGAGAGAGGCCAGACAAATCTGTCTGGAGCCATCCAAAACCTCAGCTTAAATCCCCTTCCAGGAGCATGCTTTTCAAGCCTGATAGTTCATTTACAAAACCAGCTCCATTTCTAAGACTTGTTTGGCACTGATTAGTCAAACAACTTGACTTGTTCATTTACAAAACCTCTCTGGTTTCAAACCCAGTGAGCACATGAAACCTGAACTGTGCTGAGGTCAGGTGGTCTCCTATCTGCCGAGAGCCCTGAAGTGTAGCCAAGGCAGCAGTGCAAGCAGATGGAGTGCTGTTGCTGCCCCTGCTAGAACCCACCAGCTGGCCTGTGGCTGAGCACAGATTTCTGGGGTCCCAGCCCACCCCAGGCCTCTCTCCTCAAGGCTTCAGTGGCAGAACAAGGCAAGTTCCATGAGAACCAGGAGGAGCAGGGTGCCTCTTACAAAATACATATAAAGAACTACATAGACAAAGTCTATATAGCTAGAAGAAAACAAAACAAAAAAAAAACTGCTCACAAAGAAAACAAAACAACAGTAATGTAACAGAAAAGAGATGATAGAAATAAGACCAAACTTGAGGGCTACATCAATAACTGTAACAGAATAAACTCACATCTTAAAGGTTATATTTGAAAAACAAATTATTTGCTGGAAATAAAGAGATGCACCTAAAGGGAAGCCACCAAGACACCTGAAATGGATGAAGGACAGAGAATCCCTGGCAAGTGTGGGCAGGGCAAGGTGGAGCTGTGAAATCAGTATCAGTCAAGACAATTCAAGGGAAAAGAGTTATGAAGAGTAAAAAGGGTGCTTTATAATGATAAAGAGTATAATATACAATAAAGTTCTAACTGTCAAGAAAATTTATGTACCAAATAATGTGGCACCAAATTATAAAAGGAAAAACTACAGTAAATACCAAGAGAAATAGGACACGATCCTAGTAAAAAGATTTATCTGGCCTCGCTCCCTGGCTGTGACCAATCAATCACACAAACACAATGAAGGATTAAGGGTGGGGGTCTAGGAAACAAAATGAATCAAGGAAACCACGCCCAGCAGACAAAAGGACCCCTCCAGTGTGATGTCTATGGAACACTCACAAACAGGCACTCCAAGGCCTCTGTCCTTCACAGCTGAACCCACTTAGAGCAGTGTGGGCAGGCTGTGGGCAGCCAGGGGTCAAGGAGCACCAGTCTCTGGAGAATCAAGGCCTCCAGAGCAGGGCTTATTTATGAGCTGGGAAAACCCTCATCTGTCTCCTCCCTCCACCCCCACTCAGATATCAGCCAGTCAGCAAAAGGCTCAACACCCTCTCTTCCCCAGGTCAGCCTCCCGGGCCCCTGAAAGGGCAGAACAGGACAAAAAACAGTCAAGGGTGCAAAGGGACAATTCCAAGCACACTATGCCTAATCAAGAAAAAAGGAATAAAATGCCCCAAATTAGAAGTGAAAATGGAAAATAACCACAGGGGAAAAATTATAGAACTGTATTTTGCCCAGATCCTTATAATACATGTGAGTCCTGAAAGAAATGGATGACTCTAGGAAAAGATGAACTATGAAATTTGAACATGGGGAAAACTAGGCAAAATATAGGAAAAAATTAGCAGATGAATTATTATAGGAAATTATTTGTATAACAATGTCATCATTAGGCACCTAAATGATTTTCCCCATTTTTCAAAACAAGTTTTTTTCATTAGACATTTTTTTTTTTGGTAAGAATTAAGTCACCTGAAGTTAATGATGGTGATTTTACTCCTTGCTTCTTACCAATTTTCTGTTTCTCATTCCTTTTCCTTTCAAGCTGTATTAATTAGTTCTTTGGGCAGAGTGTCAAATAACAGTGGTGATGATTGTCACCTTTGCATCATTTTGCCTGATGTGGTGCACTGGTGCTTCCTACTCAACAGGAAGCTGATTTGCTTGAGTTTGTTTCTCTCACTGCCTGAAGGAAACTCTCATCTGTTGCAGTTTTATTTGTGACTATACATTTCTACCAAATGTCATTTTAGATTTAATGGAAATAATCACAGATGATTATTGCTTATTCTTGTGACCTTTGATGTGGAGAATCATTCCCAATTTATTATTTCTTAAAGATAAAATGCCCTTGTGTTCTTGGAATGGACACTTACTGCTAATATTGCATTATTTATTAAATTAGTGAGCTTTTTTACTTGACTTTTCAAGTTTTTGTATCAATCCATATGATTTCTTACTTTTGTGCTCTTTTTGTCAAATTTTGGTGTGAGTTTTACCCTGGCGTCACAAAATAACTTTCAAGTTTTCTTTTTCTGTTTATGTTCTAGAACAACTTAAATGTGCATTCTAATTATGTGCATTCAAATGATGTACAATTCAATCTAGTAGTTTGATGAAAATATTGGAGAAAAGGAAGCAAATTTATTATTATTTGTGTATGCTTGGAAGAATCAAGTCAGTTTAAAAACTGCTTTAAAAATTAGAGAATTCAGTAAATTGTTGAATATAGAATTAACACCCAAAAATAATTAAATGTGTAAGAAAATAAAGTACCACTTAGAAAATACAATGGAAATATTTTTAGTCCACTTACTTGTCAATTTTCTGAAAGAAGTTAAAAGAGACAAAGTTGACTGTAAATCCACTGTAAGAGGCACACAGACTCTGCAACTCCCCCCTGCGAGCAAACAACGCTTGAACCCTACCCACAAACCACAGCCTCCCCAGACTCCAGAGCACCTCTGAGTAAAGCTGGCAGGTGACACATGCACCCATTTCCACAGAAAGCATCTGTAGCTGTGACAAGGCCCTTGCCCCATGGCTCCTGGTCACGGTGCACCCTGTAGAATTGGTGGAGAAACTGGAACACAATGGAGATATTCCACTTACTAGTGGAAACAGTTTTAGGAGGAAGAAGTAGAAGTTTACCCATCTGTGGGAAGGCTGGGGAACAAAGGTCAAGCAGGACACCAAAAACCGCTCTCAGTGGCCCAGTCATATTGTTTCAATTAGAGCACTAAGAGGCACCTCAAACTCCAAGCAAACATTTGTCAGGGGCCATTCCCCATGTAGGGCACTATGCCTCTGCTTTGTTTATTGGTGCAGTAACAGGAAGGACCCAACATATCCAAGTGGCATTGTCCAATCAAATTCAGTGTAACAATTGCCATGCTTCCCTTTGAAGTCCAAATTTTTGGGTATCAGAGGCAGCACTACAAGAGAGTTCTGGCCATAGGAGAAGGGCTGGCAAGTGCCATTCAAGTGCAGAGAACAGAGCACATCTTCAGAACTTGCTCTGTGACAGACTGACACTCCATCATGCCCTTTTGGAATCAGCACTAGGTGTATGGAGTTCTTCCATGTTTGCAGATGAAGGGTGCATGGTAAGACCAGCCAAAGCCAAAGAAATGAGCCTGTTTCCCTTTTCTAGTTATTTCCTGCTCTGTGAGGAAGCGGGAAGTAACACATAACATAAGCCAAGGACACTGGTATGGCAGCAGTACAGCAAACAGAGGCCAAATCCCTTTTCCAGTGAAAATGATTATGCCTCCTGAGAAGCTGGGAGGCAGGTGGCCAGGTTTTTTCAGTGGGAATGCACCTCTCAGGAACTCTACGTTTCTACTGGCAAGTTGGGCACCTGCCATGGTGGTGGGCTGGTCAGTTTGGGGAGGTAAATTTCTCTCCCTTTTAGACCCAGTTTCAGGTTCCTTTCTCAAGGAAGGTTTCCTGCCCTACCCACGTACCCTTTCCAAGTGATTCTGTATCTGCATGGTCTGCCCTGGTTCCCTGGTCTTGTTCCTTGGGAATGCTGGATTATTCCTTCCTCCACAGTGAGTTCACTTGTTCAAGTCAGTATCTCCCTGAACCCACCACATGCAGGCCCAGGGATGTGACCAGCCCCAGGAGCGCCCAGCCAGTCTAGTCTATACCAGAGAGCAGTCATTGCTGAGCTGCAGCTTCCAGCTTCTGGAGGGGAAGGGCTGGGCCCAATTCTCTCTGACCTGTGTATTTACAAGAATGCTTGGCTCAAACTGGAGGAAATGCTCCTATCCAAGGGGTCCTGAGTCCTTGACTCAGAGAATGGCCCACAGCAGGGTCATGATCAGGTGTCTATAGGCCAGTTTTCTTCACAATCTTTTCTCCCCTTTCAAGATCTCAGCAAACCAGAGATGTAAAACGCTTCCCTACAGCCTATTGCTCATCCTCCACCAGAACATTCCTCTCTGTCATTCCCACTGCAGCAGAACCAAGGGTTGTTTTCCCTGCTCACTAGGCCTCTGCCTATTCAGGTGCTCTCTGCAAAAGAAACATTACTGGGTTTTAGGAGGTAGAGGGTGCTGAGCAGGGAAGCCACAGGACCTTGGGTACTGTCTTCTGCCTGATCTATCCTCAGCAAAGTCTGCTCTCTAAACTATTATCTGGTTGCTCCCACTCCAGCCCACAGCCTCCCAGGTGCCTATCAGAGGCAAGTTAGCCAATAGACTTCTGAGTGTATGTCTAGTGTTGCCCACATAGTCAGCCATCTGTGCAGGTGTTTATATGCATGCAAATATATTTTCTGCTATCTCACCGAACAAGAACAGATCACACATGTATCTGCATGGTCTGCCCTGGTTCCCTGGTCTTGTTCCTTGGGAATGTCCTGTTCTTGACCTTCTTGGTCATTATATTTGGGTATTGTTCATGTCACCACTTTTAGAACGAGAGTATTTTTCCATGGATATAAATATCCTAATATATAAACTACTATGATATTATATGATTTAACATATAACATTTAATTTTAACCTCTCTTGATGATAATTGGGTTTTTTCTTCTTCTGCAGTGAAGAGCCTGGTAAATGAGTTTTTGTCCAATAACATGGCTGTAGAGTAAATTACTGGAAAATGAGTTAGGTATTGAAATGTTTTGTGCATTTTATGTTTTTGTAGTTCAATCAAATTTCTTTTCTAAGATGTGACAAGAAAGTGAACGCCCAACAAGGTACAGTGATTTTCTTCTCCCATGTCTTAGAAAAACCGTATTAGTCAACTATTTTATCTTTTTAAATTGATAGATGTAAAAAACACCATGACACAACTTACTTCATATTTTTTCAGATTAGTGAATGAGACAGAATATCTGCTGACATATTTAACTACTCATGTTTCTTTTTGCATGAATTGACTGTATGTATTTATCTATTTTTTTGTTAGAACTTTGGTTCTTTTTAATTGGTTAATAAGATCTCTTTAAAAATTAAGTAAATTTCATTTTACTCAGTAGAGGCATTGCAGTTGTTTCCTCTAATTCTGATATTTTACATTTAAAAGTTTTTTGGGTAGGACTTTTTAAAAATTTTGTATTCAAGCCTTTTTAGCTTTTGGATTTTTTTTCTCTTACCTAGAAACACTTTCCTCTGTTTAATGCTAAATTTTTGAGTCTTTCAAGTTTCTTTTATTTTTTTTCAATTTTTTGTACTTAGATGTTTAATCTATATGAAATTTACTATGGTTTAGAAGTGAGACAGGTTTACTTGCTTCTCTTTCAACATGGCCATTGAGTGTTCTAACACCATTAGTTGAACAAATCATCATCCATCATTCACTTGATATACTACCAGATCAAGCCCTAAATTTTCATATATATTTGGGTTCCTTTCCAAACATTTACTAATTTCCATTTTGCTCATTTTTCTGCTTATTCTTATATTAGAAACAAATTGGTAACTACTGTAACTTTAAAATATTTTCTATATATAGTAGGGTTAATTATTATAATATTATTTGTAAGGAATTTTGACTGTTTTACATGCTTCCTCACACTCTAAAGTGGGAATTAGCTCAAAACTACAGAATCAATCTCATCTTAGAATTACACTCTGTACTCAGAGTTTAATGTAGGAACATTTGTATCATCATCCTAAGATCCTGAGCATCTAATATGCTAGCCTCTTTATTTTTTAGATCTTCTTTGACCTGCAGAAGACCTTAAATTAAGTGCATGCATAGACAATTTTTCTGTGGCTTTAATAAACTAATTCATTTATTGAAAGAAGACTACACATTGAGTCCTTGGGATATGGGAAAGTAATTCTGATCCTGTGGAGTTGAGAATTTTCACTCTGTAGAAGAGAGTAAGTATAGATGTAGAAGAGAGTAAGTATAAGTAAGCATGGAGAGAAATATAGCAATGACTACTATGAAGAAAAATACAACAGAGGTAATTAACAGTGGTTGGGGCTATTTTAGAAAGGGTGCTGGGGGGGAGGCTTTCTCAGGGGGTGACATTTAAGCAGAATCCTGAGGGCAGTGAAGGATAAATTTTCAGAATCTGGCCTATTTCGGGTAAAGATCATGTGTTCAAAGACCCCAGGGATTGTCTGGTGTGACTAGAATGAAGTGCAGGTGGTGTGACCTAGAAGTGATACTGGGGAGTGACACAGTTAAAAATTGTATTAGTGCCAAAATATCCTGGTGGACGGAGTCTGAGAGAAAGACCCTGTGGAGAAGATGAGAAATGGGAAAAGGGGGGGGGGGATGAAAGGAAGGAGCAAGGGCAGAGGAAAGGAAGAAAGGAGAGACGAGAATGGCAGACTGAGAGAACAGGCCTACATGGCCTGGCAAGGGAAAACCCCCTGGAAGAGTGAGCTAGTGGTGGTGAGGAGCCACAGTGGGAAAGTGACCGTAAGAGAAGTAGTCAGTATAGGCTGCCTCCAGCCCCCGGGAGGGACCCG